>JASDQU010712449.1:4696-23284 GCA_032191745.1 Picea mariana | reverse complement strand
GAAGTCACCATATCCTGCTCGGGAAGTTCTTCCTCAATTATGCACCCAGGAGCCTCGTCGTCCATCTTCAGCATGTGAAAGCCATCCCCTCGACGAGGCTCTGTCAGTTTGTTGCTCGGCATTGCCATGGCATTCAAATCTGCTAGCGCTAGGTCTTCCTCGACGATGCATGCCGGGTAGAAATGCTCGGTACTCTCAATTTTGACAGTGTCCAGACTGCTGCTACCCAATTGCTCCTCAGCAATGGTAGAAAGCAGAGATTTTTCCTCGGCGCGAGCTCTCTGTCTTAGTATAGAGGTGGCCATAACCAGAGATCGCTTTAGCTGCCCCCTGCGCTTGCGCTGCTCCTTACGGGCATACCAAGCGGAACCTCGTCGCGGCACACCCCATTTTCTTGGCATGCTGCCAGGCACTCTGCCAGCGATACACACAAATTGATACCCGTTAAAAGCTTGATTACCAACTGGAATTCTCCAGACACAGAGCAGGTCCAGGATCGAAGCGAAAAAAATCCAATAATCCGACCGAATGCCCCCATACCCGCCTTTAGCTTTGCACCCACCGAGCTCGTAAATGCTCACTCGCTCGAGGCGTCCTCCCATTTCAGTGCGATTATGATAAGCCTGCATCCGTAATGCAAGAATTAAGGGGAGGGCTATCCTCATTTAAACCCTGACTTAAATCATAGCCAGGTGGCCCTCGTTCTCCAGCTGTCACCCCATACGGGGTGAATATGTATACCATAATATAGTCCCTAAAGGCGCAATATTTTCCCTACAAAGAGAAAATGAACCCAATTTCAAGGTTAGGATGAAAAATGGATGGTTCTTGTGGTCCAATACATGGTTTGGGCCAAAAGTGATTTATGTTATTATCAATGTTTTTTGGGCTAGGAAGATAAGACATTCTTTATAGATAGAATGTTTTTCTCGAGGGTGGAATACAATCCAAATTTGAAGGAGTAGGTGTAAACGTGATGGCCCTTATGGCCCAAGCATCATTTGACTAGTAGGATCTTGGTATCCTTCAAGACTCTTATCTCTGCAAGGATCCCACAAGAGTTCTTCAATAAAAGGGGGAATCATTTTTCCGTTGTTTGGCATACGATATACTATGTTGGATATCTCCATGGAAGATGAAAACAACCTTTCTCATGCATATTGTATTTCCATAATTACACCAAAAACCCATTTTACAAGTGTCCATTTCAATCGAAAAAAATTAACCCACCATGCCTTTGACCAACTTTAGCTAGCAGGTGATTTTCACCATGCTCACCCAAAGCATGCAGTTCCTTTCAAAGACCACTTAATCACTATGAGATAAATACATTACAAATTATGGATCCCAATTGTGCCATATTTTTTTTTATCAATACGTCATTCATAGATTTTAAAGACTTTGTCCCTGAAAGGATCCTAAAATTGAACTTCAAAGGGGAAAAATCATGATTCATGAGGCTTAGAGGTTGTGCATGTGGCTTTGAACGATGTTACATGGTTTGCAAGTGAAATGTATGCAATATAGGAGGATTAGAAACAAAATTTCAAGGATTTTTCACAACAGAAATGGTTCTTATAGTTCAAGCCATGGTTTGGGGTTGAAAACATATAATTTAGTCCTCAATCCATGATTTTGGAGCTCATAAGATGTATATGAATCCCTAGACCCATAATATAGGCCCTAGAGGTCCAATATTTTCTCTACAAAGGAAAAATGAACCCAAGTTCAAGGTTAGGATGCAACATGGATGGTTCTTGTGGTCCAAGACATGGGTTGGGCTAAAACATAGTGATTTGTCTTATTATCAATGTTTTTTTGGCTAAGAAGACATATGCAAGGCCCTAAACTATAAGCCATGCTTTGTATAACGGTCATTTTTTTGCCGAGGGTGGAGTACAATCTAAATTTGATCATTGGTGTTCCTTTTTCTAATTCAACACTACATAGGGTTGAGAGAAAACATTATTTGGGAGTGAATCATTGTTTGCATGCAAGGACATAGGGGGTATAAGGGACGTCGATTCAATATTTTGGGTTTTATTAGGAATCAAAAGAGGTCCAATTAAAGGAGGCATAAAGGATTGATGAGTAAGGAAGGGAGGAGGAAACAATAAATCTACTAGTTGAAGTGATTTATAGATCAATACATTGGGATATAAGTCCAATTAGGAATATAGAATGGAATGTTTTTTTTTTTCATTTGTTTTTTATCATAGATTTTCTCCATATAATTGTTTCCCCATATATGAAGGTATACATACCCTAACCCCTATGTATTTGAACCTATGACCTCCAAGTAGTATACACATATTCTTAACGTAATCCATCTGGCCAATGATTTTACTAGGGTTTGGTAAGAAACACTGATCAATCAATATTTTCCATCAATATATTCCATCAAACAACCGATATTGATTGATCCCTCACGCATATTCAAATATAATTTTCCCACGATGGGTGGAGCTTATTTTCTCCAACAATTGCATCCCAAACTGGACCTTTGTCTTTCATGGCCTTGGTCAAACTAAAACCATTTTTAGTATTAACACATGGAACTCCCAACAATATACCCATTGTCATGGTCTTTCTCTTGGGTATAAAGTGGTCACTTGAGTAACCAATGGCAATTTTCATGGGTTTTCTAGAACAACCACTTGGGTATGTGTTGTGCCTTTCATTGTGAACTAGGGGGGGATTTATATGATTCTGTGGTAATTTCCATCTACTTGCAACTTGCTTCAGAAAATCCCATGGATTAAAGTATGGCCAATAAATAGTATAGTTACAAGGATAGCTCCATAAGTTCATTAGTTTACAAAGGCCAAGGATGAACCTAATAAGGATCATGATGAAGGAATAGAGTTATATTGGTTAGGGTTTAGGCTAACAATGGTTATAATGGATAAGGATAATATGTATTTAGGGGGTATGTAATTTAGGAAAAGAATAGATGGGGTGTATCATGGACTTACTTTGACCAGTATACCAAGGGTGTCTATTCCCCTTTTTAAAGGTGAACCTAATTCCATAGAAAGCCTTGAAAGTCTGACAAGGATTAGAATTCATCAAAAACATCAAATGCAGATCCCTAGGAGGTAGAAAAGTTATGGGACTTAGTAGATTAAGGGGGTTGTACCTTCCTCCGTCTTCCTCTACATTTTTACATTATAAAAATGGCATAGATAAAGAACACAAATTTAGGAAGAATCAACACTTATCGCTTACAAATTCGGATACCCAGTGGAACATATAAGATACATATTTTCAAAGTTTAGTGTTTTAAGTCATAGAACAGAGTTATATACTATAAATGTAGATATATTATAAGGAATTAGATAGTCAATGAAATCTTGGAAAACACTCAAATCCCTAAACTAAATCTTTTTAACACTTGGTCCCATAAAAGTAGGAAGATTTGGTACTTTCATCTTCCAAATTGGTCTCCATGTGTAAAATTATTACAAAAGTATTGCAACTACTATTTTAAATAGGTTAAGGCCCCTCATGAAATTTATCATTAAGAGAAACTAGGAGGTTCCATGATAGGATGAAATATTGCAAACAACCTAATTTCTACTAAAGAAGTTATACACTCAACAAAATTGAGAAACAATAAAAGCATTATTCTCATATTAGATCTGGTATTCTTCTCTAATTATTCATACTGAGGGAGAGATCTAAATTGGAGGAAACTGATTATTACTAGGGAGTCTCGAATAATGGTCAAATGATGAACTTGTTGTTGAATGGCTATTAGCAGGCCTTGGTAGACAACATACACTTCGGCTTTATTTTTAGTCATCTTCCCAAGATTCCAAGAGTAACTTACTTATTGATGTCACCATTGGGTCCAAGAAGGACCCCTCCCACACTTGCCTCCCCTTCCCAACACCTAAATCGTATAACCATAACCATTATCCCTTATAACCATTCATGTAACCTTTATTTTCATCATCATAATCAACATAGTCATCCTGCTCATCCTCATCATCATCATCATCATCGTTCTCATTGTCTTTGTTGCCGTCATCATCATCATCATCATCGTCATCGCCATCATTGTTTTCATCGTTGTTGGAATCATAATCATCATCATCATACTCATCATCATTGTCATTGTCTTCATCATAATTGTCATTGTCAGTGTCGTCGCCATACTATAACTTTAACCCCTTATCCTTTTAACCTTATCACCCTTATAACTATATAACTCCTTACCTTATAACATTATAATATATTTATTATATTACTATATCTATAATATTTATTAATTTTATATTATATTAATTATTATTAATATATTATATAATATATATTAATTATATAATATATATTAAATATAATATATGAAATAACAAAAAAATATTATAACAATAAAAAAACAAAGAAAAAAATCCATAAGCCCATGATCAGGCCATGTGAACCTATTCGAGCGAGCCACTAGTCGAAACAAAACCCTATCCCACGCACACGTGCAGATCATATTGGAGTCGGTTGCCTGAGACAAGAAGCAGACAATGTGATCCCACTAGCAAGGAGGCCCATCCGAAATAAAACCCTGGTCACGTACATATACTGGATTTGGTCACCTGAGACAAGGAGGGGACAGTGTGAGCCCACTAGCGAGGAGGCCCACCCAAAACAAAACCCTGGTCATGTGAAGATATTGGAGTCAGTCGCCTGAGACAAGGAGGGGATAGTGTGAGCCCACTAGCATTGAAGTCGGTCACCTGAGACAATGAGGGGACAATGTGAGACCACTAACATTGATTGACTACTGGAGATAAATACAAAGGAGATACACTCAACGAACAAGCATTGCCACGAAAATGGTAAGCACCTATGCAATTTAATTTTTGTAGGGTTATTTTTTATGTCAAGATGGACGTTTATTTATGCTTGTGATTGAACCCATTAATTCATCATGGATCTTGTGACAAAAACCCCATGTTATTTAGAAAACCCCCATGTTCCTTAAATTCTTGTAATTGTTGGTGATCTTGTGTTTTTTGCATTTCCTTATTGTTTAGTTCCATTGGTGTAGAGTACTAATAGTAGAAATAACTAGTTGTGGCTTTCATAAACATAAAAGAATAAAAACAACAATAATATTTAAAACACCGGTACAAATTCTTGTAAGATCCATTGTGATGATCCATTCATTGGGATACTTAGGTCAAATTACATGGCATACCTAAATCCATTGTGATTGATCATGATCCCACCTTCACCAACAATTTCTATCAAGAGTTGTTTTGGCTTCAAGGTACCCAATTGAATCTTAGCATAGCATATCACCCCCAAACCAATGGCCACTATATGGAAGCACTCAAAAAATGTTTGGAAGCTTATTTATATTATTATTATTTAGAATATAAATCCCAATGGATCCATTGGTTACCCCTATCCAAATGGTGGTACAATGCTACCTATCATGGAGCTACTAAAATGATCCCCTTCGAGGCATTCTATGGACAACCACCCATGTCAATGATCTTGTACTTGTTGATCCTCTCTAAGGTTCAAGAGGTGGATAAAAACTTGACATCCCATGCTGACATTGTTTGTATCCTCAAAGACAATTTGGTGTTGGCTCAAAATCACATGAAGCGATGAGCTAAACAACATCATTCCAAATGTATGATTGATGAAGGGGATCAAGTGTTCTTGCATATCCAACCCTATAAGTAGACCTCACTCAAAGATAATAGCCACCAAAAGTTATCTCCTAAGTCTCGAGGACCCTATATTGTACTAAAAAATATAGGTCCAATGGTTTACAAAATGGCTCTTCCTAGCCATTCTAAGCTCCACCCAATTTTTCATTTGCCCTACTTGAAGAAAGTGCTCGGGTTCAATTGTAGAGTAACATATTTCTTTGTATAGATCACTAAGCTTTATATAGATTGTTGTAACCTCAATCCTCAACAATTCTAGTATAGATCAATGGAAGAGTAACACATTGATACACTCCCTAATTCCTATGAATAGGAGAAACCCCATATTCTTCCTCGCAAACACATAGTAGACATGGAATAAAAAATGGTTTTGTCTATTAGAACTCAAAATAATAGGAATTTCTAGTCCACTTTACTCTATGCTTGCCTCTATGGTGAGAAAACATTAAATTAGGTGATTGACCACTAATATTGGTAATTGGACCCTAGTATAATTATGCATCCAAAAATAAAGATATAAAAGTTTTATTTAGAACTTTGAATATAGAAAAAAAAGTTCATAAATTGGAACTAGGATGATGATGGACTACTCACTAACAACACGTGCACATGGAACTGAAGGTACAAACAAATAGGTACTTGTCAGATATTTCTTCGTCGAGTACCAACATTATAAAAATCATTTTTTGTATTAGATATCATCAACCGTGAACATGTTCGTCCACCTTAGAGATCATCCACCATGCTCCATCCATCTCATCCATCTTTGTCCGTACACCCTTCTTCACATTCAATGACAACATGAAAAATGGACTAGGTGACGAGGTGGTAGCCTAGGCTAACTAATATGTGGCATTCCTCACATCGAATGATGATGTGACACATGGACCAACTGATGAGGTGAAAACTATGTCTAAATAACAAGTGCAATTCTTCACATCCAATGAAAACATTACATGTGGACCAAGTGGTAACCAGAGCTAACTAATCCATCCATCTTCGCCCCTTAATCCTTCTTCACATCTAATGACAACTTGACATAGGGACTAGATGATGAGGTGGCAACAAGGATAGTTGAAGTTTGTTATTCTTCACATCCAATGGTGGCATGACACATTGACCAAGTGATGAGGTGGTAAATTAAGGTAACTTGCAAGTAGCATTCTTTACATCCAACGACAACATGATGCATCCAATATAGTCATCAATTCTATCATCCTTGCTATGGATTCTTTCTTACTTGATGGATCCAAAAATTCATCTAGAGCCTTGAAATTATTCTTCTTTATCCAATTTTCTTAAAATTTACATGGATTCATTAACATATTCTTTTTGTCTTGTCAAATATGAGTACATATTGGTTTCTTTCCTTCCAGGTTTTATTTGAGGGTTTTTTCACAAAAGTGCATCCTTCCCTTTTCTTGCTCCCAATATAGGTAAAACAAAACCTTCTTAATATCTGCCTTATCCTCCATGTCGACCACCTCGACCTCTTCTTCTTTCACCATAGACACCTCTTCTTATATAGTCACCAACCCCTCTTCACCCTGTGCAACCTAATTCTTGTCTATTGTTTGTATGTGATATATTGTCTAATATTTTGGCTTGTTTCTTTTAGTGTCCTAACATTAAAATGTATTGTGGGTATTATCTTGACAAATGCAACACATTGTTTTCTTGGTATTCCTTAGATTGTGGGGACCATATCAAGAGAGACCATCAATGGCCATAGGGATAAAAATCATCTTATTTAGAGAACACTAAAAACTACACAATTTGTACAACTTAAGAAAAAATTAATATGGCAGAAAATAAAAAATTCTATGACTTTACCATAACTTTAATATTTTTTTGTTACATGTTCTATACATGTGAATTATTTTCATGAGGTGATTATTATAGTCCTTGCTTTGCAAGGACTAAAAATAGGAGAGGATGTATTTGAATCATGTTTTCTTAAAAAGAGGAGAGGATGGATTTTTGAATCATGTTTTCTTTTGGTCCAATGAAGGGGGGCGTGAATAGGAACCTAGATCATGTAAATGAATGTTGTATCTTATTTTGAAATCCTTATGTGACATTCCTCTTATGAAACAAGGATTTGTATCATTTTTTCTTTATTAAATTGTTATTTTCAGTGTTTTACTCACAACATATATTCACAACATGTGGGTTCATAATTAAAAACCCCCGTTTATGAATGAATTACGTGATAAGTTCTCGGTCAACAAGGTGAAGCCCCCGTGATCTTTATGAGTATTCAAGATGTGTATGGTGGTATATATAATCATAAAAGTTCACTATGTTAGACATGATGACATTTGATTCAATGTTGTATAGGTGTACTAAGTGAACTATCACATTTGCATGGTATTTTTAAAATTTTTGTCATTTTGTAGTACTGCACACATAGTAATCTATCAAGAAATTATTTCTTTTCTTAAAACCTCTTTCTCCTTCTCATAACTAGTTTTCATCGAAGTTGAATTTCTTGCATGGTTTACAGAGTTGAGTCAAAACACCATCAGTTTCATGACCACTCCTTTGAGTAACAACAACCTAAAATCAAGTGCTAATTCAAATTTATCTAGCAACTTTTCTAGGGCTCTTCAAACCTATCTTAGCTTAGGTGTAGAGATTTGGAATACGATTGTGAGAATAACTTTCCAAAGCTTCTAAAAAAAAATAAAGCGTTTATTTAGGGAGTGAAATCCAATTGCTATATCACTGACTTTGGGAATCCCTTCTAACACAAGGGTCAATTACAAGGTCGCATTGGGGTCCTTAGAGTAATCAACCCTTCTTTGTTGGTCTTGGTGTCAACTGTCGATTGTCCCCCCTCTGCTTTGGTATAGTAGGTGGTACCATAGAGGCCATAATATTTTAGACTTCCTACACAAGGTGATAGCACAGGGAATGTGGTGTTGTACCTGGGATCGATGTTGGCTAGACTCACTCGAACTCCTTGGAGGGTTGCCCACTGCTTGGTGAGGTAACTTCCACCAGGGTGTTAGTTTGTTAAGCAGGTTGTTAACGTAACTTTTCCACCCGTCGAAACTCAGCCCCTTCATGCATCGATTCTACGATGTTTGATTCCATTACCGAATAGGGATTCTTTGTGAGAAGGTTTTTTTGCATGCTTGACTCCTAGATTAATTAGCGTGTGTTGTTTTTTCTCCTTAGTTGGCCTTAGGATTGAGTTTGTGTCTAATGGCATCAGTTTCAGGTTAGTTCCTCATTTGATCAATACAAAATATGGATACAATTAAAATAAAATATAATAAAGAGGTAACAAATAGCTCATACCTAACTTACGTCTTATAATTCTCCAACATTGTTCTTTACACTTAGTGCAACAAACACCAAATGGAATGGTTTACACAAGGTCAATGGAGAATGTTATTGGAAAATTCAAAATATTATCATAAACCCACATCTCACATATTTTTACATGCACCATAGATTCACAATATTTCATGAAGAGGTCTGGGAGTGATCCAAAGGTTGCATTGCTTTTTACTGAGAAAATCACTCGTTATTGAAATCAATGAAAAAAACAACTTCCAAGGGGTTGGAACCAAGAGCGAGGGGTGCTCTAGCTAAAATCCTATGCCAGGAATCCAACAGAGATGATGGTTCCTCAATCCGAGTCTCGGTTTTCATTCTATGCCCAGTTGCAAGTTGCATCCCAAACCATTTCAGGGAGTCTTGGCCAATTCCCGCGCAGGGCATAAAAGACTAACGGAGATTTTTTTTTGAGTTCCATGAGATGTTGCAAGATTGTTTAGGCATGGACTAGGTGACTATATTTTCCATCCACTCCCAAGGCATGGTTTCATAAATTGGACCCCTTAATCCAAATGTTGGTTTGGTTCAAACTGAGCAAAACACTAGTTCTCAAAATCAATGAGTAAAGAAACTTCTAAGGCATGGCACCAAAGAGAGAGGGGTGCTCTAGCTGAAATCTTATGATAGAAATACATCAAAGTTCACGGTTCCTCAATCTGAGTCTCGATTTTCGTTTTATGCCCAGCTGCAAGTCACATCCCAAACCATTTCAGGGACTCTTGGCAATTCATCCTCAGGGCATAAAAGCCTAATGGAGCAGCATGTTTTAGCTCCATGAGATTCTGCAAGATTGTTTAGGCATGGACTAGGTGATCACATTGTCCATCCACTCTCGAGGCATGGTTTCATAAATTGGACCCCTAAATCCAAATGTTGCATTGCTTCTTACTGAGAAAAGAACTAGTTATCGAAATCGATGAAAAAAACAACTTTTGAGGGGTTGAAACCAGGAGTGAGGGGAGATCTAGATACATTCCTATGCCAGGAATCCAACAGAGATGACAGTTCCTCAATTCGAGTCTCGATTTTCATTTTATGCCCATTTGCAAGTCGCATCCCAAACCATTTTGGGGACTCTTGGCCAATTCCCGCTCGGGGCATAAAAGACTAACGGAGAAACATTTTTGAGTTTCGTGAGATGCTACAAGATTTTTTAGGTGTGGACTAGGTGACTGTATTTTCCATCCACTCCTGAGTCCTGGTTTCATAAATTGGACCCCTTAATCCAAATCTTGGTTTGCTTCAAACTGAGAAAAACACTAGTTCTCAAAATCAATGAGTAAATCAACTTTTGAGACATGGAACCCAGAAGAGAGGGATCCCCTATCTAAAATCCTATCCCAGGAATCCATTGGATTCAACGGTTCCTCAATCCAAGTCTCAGTTTTTGTTTTATGCCCAGTTGCAAGTCACATCCCAAACCATTTCGAGGGCTCTTGGCAATTCCTCCTCCGGGCATAAAATCCTAACAGAGCAACATTTTTGAGCTCCATGAGATTCTTCATGCTTGTTTAGGCATAGAATAGGTGACCACATTGTCCATCCACTCCCTAGGTATGGTTTCGTAAATTGCGCCCCTAAATCCAAATATTGCATTGCTTCTTACTGATAAAAGCACTAGTTATCGAAATCGATGAAAAAACAACTTCCGAGGGGTTGGAATCGGGAGCGAGGGGTGGTTTAGCTAAAATCCTATGCCAGGAATCCAACAGATATGACGGTTCCTCAATCTGAGTCTTGGTTTTAATTTTATGCCTAGTTGCAAGTCACATCCCAAACCATTTCATGGACTTTTGGCCAATTCCTACTCAAGGCATAAAAGACTAATGGAGTAACATTTTTGAGTTCTCTAAGATGTTGCAAGATTGTTTAGGAATGGACTAGGTGACCAAATTATCCATCCTCTCCCGAGGTATGGTTTCATAAATTGGACCCTAAATCCAAATGTTGAATTGCTTCTTACTAAGCAAAGCACTAGTTATCAAAATCGATGAAAAAAACTACTTCCGAGGGGTTGGAATTGGGAGTCAGGGGTGATCTAGCTGGAATCCTATGCCAGGAATCCATCGGAGTCGATGGTTCCTCAATTCAAGTCTCAGTTTTCATTTTATGCCCAGTTGCAAGTCGCATCCCAAACCATTTCGGGGACTCTTGGCAATTCATCCTCGAGGCATAAAATCCTAACGAAGAAACATTTTTGAGCTCCATGAGATCCTGGAAGCTTGTTTAGGCATGGAATAGGTGACCACATTGTCCATCCACTCCCGAGGCATGGTTTTGTAAATTGGACCCCTAAATCCAAATGTTGCATTGCTTCTTACTGAGCAAAGCACTAGTTATCGAAATCGATGAAAAAAACAACTTCTGAGGGGTTGGAATCGGGAGTGAGGGGTTCTCTAGCTAAAATCCTATGCCATGAATCCAATAGATATGATGATTCCTCAATTCAAGTCTCGGTTTTCATTTTATGCCCAGTTGCAAGTTGCATCCCAAACCATTTTAGGGACTCTTGGCCAATTCCCGCTCAGGGCATAAAAGACTAACGGAGAAACATTTTTGAGTTTCGTGAGATGCTGCAAGATTGTTTAAGCATGGAATAGGTGAATATATTTTTCATCCACTCCTGAGGCACAGTTTCATAAATTGGACCCCTTAATCCAAATGTTGGTTTGCTTCAAACTGAGGAAAACACTAGTTCTCGAAATTAATGAGTAAAACAACTTTTGAGGCATGGTACCCAGGAGAGAGGGGTGATCTAGCTGAAATCCTATCCTAGGAATCCATCAGAGTTGATGGTTCCTCAATCTGAGTCTCGATTTTCATTTTATGCCCAGTTGTAAGTCACATCCCAAACCATTTTGGGGACTCTTGGCAATTCCTCCTCTAGGAATAAAAGCCTAACCGAGGAGCATTTTTGAGATCCATGAGATTCTGCAAGCTTGTTTAGGCATGGACTAGGTGACCACATTATCCATCCACTCTTGAGGCATGGTTTCGTAAATTGGAGCCCTAAATCCAAATGTTGAATTACTTCTTACTGAGCAAATCCCTAGTTATCGAAATCGATGAAAAAAACAACTTATGAGGGGTTGGAACTGGGAACAAGGGGTGCTCTAGCTGAAATCCTATGCCAGGAATCCAACAGAGATGATGGGTTCCTCAATCTGAGTCTCGATTTTCATTTTATGCCCAGTTGCGTGTCGCATCCCAAACCATTTCGGGGACTCCTGGCCAATTCCCGCACACGGCATAAAAGACTAACACAACAACATTTTTGAGTTCCGTGAGATGATGCAAGCTTGTTTAGGCATGGACTAGGCGACCAAATTATTCATCCACTCCTGAGGCATGGTTTCGTAAATTGGACCCTAAATCCAAATGTTGCATTGCTTCTTACTGAGCAAAGCACTAGTTATCGAAATCGATGAAAAAAGACACTTACGAGGGGTCGGAACTGGGAGTCAGGAGTTCTCTAGCGGAAATCCTATCCTAGGAATCCATCGGAGTTGACAGTTCCTCAATCCGAGTCTCAGTTTTCATTTTATGCCCAGTTGCAAGTCGCATACCAAACCATTTCAGAGACTCTTGACAATTCATCCTCGGGGCATAAAAGCCTAACAGAGCAACATTTTTGAGTTCCATGAGATTCTGCAAGCTTTTTTAGGCATGGACTAGGTGACCACATTGTCCATCCACTCTCGAGTGATGGTTTCGTAAATTGGACCCCTAAATCCAAATGTTGCATTACTTCTTACTTAGCAAAGAAATAGTTATCGAAATCGATGAAAAAAACAACTTCCGAGGGGTTGGAACTGGGATTGAGGGGTGCTCTAGCTAAACTCCTATGGCAGGAATCCAACAGAGATGACAGTTCCTCAATCCCAGTTTCTCTTTTCATTTTATGCCCGGTTACAAGTCGCATCCCAAAGCATTTTGGGGACTTTTGGCCAATTCGCGCTCAGGGCATAAAAGTCTAATGGAGCAACATTTTTTAGTTCCATGAGATGCTGCAAGATTGTTTAGGTGTGGACTAGGTGACTATATTTTCCATCCACTCCTGATGCACAGTTTCATAAATTGGACCCCTTAATCCAAATGTTGGTTTTCTTCAAACTGAGAAAAACACTAGTTCTCGAAATCAATGAGTAAAGAAACTTCCGAGGCATGTCACCCGAGAGAGAGGGGTGCTCTAGCTGAAATCCTATCTGAGGAATCCATCAGAGTCGAAAGTTCCTCGATCCGAGTCTCTGTTGTCATTTTATGCCGAGTTGCAAGTCACATCCCAAACCATTTCGGGCACTCTTGGCAATTCCTCCTCTGGGCATAAAAGCCTAACGGAGAAACATTTTTGAGCTACATGAGATTTTGCATGCTTGTTTAGGCATGGACTAGGTGACCACATTGTCCATCCTCTCCCAAGGCATGTTTTCATAAATTGGACCCCTAAATCCAAATGTTGCATTACTTCTTAATGGGCAAAGAACTAGTTATCGAAATTGATGAAAAAAACAACTTCCGAGGGGTTGGAACCAAGAGCGAGGGGTGATATAGCTAAAATCTTATGCCAGGAATCTAATAGAGAGGACGATTCCTCAATCCGAGTGTCGTTTTTCATTTTATGCCAAGTCACAAATCGCATCCCAAACCATTTCGGGGACTCTTGGCCAATTCCTGCTCAGGGCATAAAAGACTATCGGAGCAATGTTTTTGAGTTCCGTGAGATGTTGCAAGCTTGTTTAGGCATGGACTAGGTGACCAAATTATCCATCTGCTCTTGAGGCATGGTTTCATAAATTGGCCCCTAAATCCAAATGTTGCATTGTGTCTTACTGAGCAAAGCACTAGTTATCGAAATCGATGAAAAAAACTACTTCCAAGGGGTTGGAACCAGGATTCAAGGGTGCTTTAGCTGAAATCCTATGCTAGGAATCCATCGGAGTCGACGGTTCCTCAATATGAGTCTCATTTTTCATTTTATGACCAGTTGCAAGTCACATCCCAAACCATTTCGGGGACTCTTGGCAATTCATCCTCGGGGCATAAAAGCCTAACGGAGAAGCATTTTTGAGCTCCATGAGATTCTGCAAGCTTTTTTAGGCATGGAATTGGTGACCACATTGTCCATCTGCTCCCAAGGCATGGTTTCGTAAATTGGACCCTTAAATCCAAATGTTGCCTTAATATCATGTCCTTAGTGTTATCACATTAATATGTCCTTAATATGTCCAAAATCAAGAGGGATATTACATTAAATTAGGTGGTTGACCACTAATATTGGTAATTGCACCCTAGTCTAATTGTGCATCCAAAACTAAAGATATGAAAATTTTATTTAGAACTTTGAATATAGAAAAAAAAGTTCATAAATTGGAACTAGGATAATGATGGACTGCTCACTAACAACACATGCACATGCAACTGAAGGTACAACCAAACAGGTACCTGTCAGATATTTCTTTGTCGAGTGAGGACAACTTAGGAAAAATAGAGGGAAATGCGACTGCATCTAGAAGATATGATAAGAAAACAAGGACCATAGGTGAAAAAGTCAAAAGAAATTTTTGTAGATGCATGAAATTTTTTCTTGCCGAAGGAGGATCATGCTCTTATGATGATGAGAGCATAGGTGACATAGAGGTGCCACTCAGGTATAAGCATTTGGTGAATCAATGAGTACCTAAGGAACTACCTCTTATAAATGTTGACTTCATTGTCAACAATAGGACATATCACATTGCACCATCCTCCATGCATGGATTGGGGCTATTTTCCATGGATGGAATAATTGTAAAATACAATACAGTAACTGAATTGATGGAATATGTTGGACCATGTTACAATTATAACAATTGGATGTGGCTGGTCCAGTACATGAGAAGTATGCGTAGATATGCACTCGCCGCAAATTACATACAACTAATAAACGAGGATAAAAATAAGGGAGCGACTATCTATATTGATGGAAGGCCTAAAGCTTCTGGCAATATTGCAAGGTTTATAAATAGCACACAACCCGGGACAACAAACAAACAACTGAATTGCATATATGAGGGACATGAAGAGAATCGGGTAGTCCTGTGCACAATAAAAAAGATAGCTCCCAGGTTTATTAGTGGATTACCATTTGAATCAAATATAAACATTGACTAATAGTGTGCAGGTACTTATGAAACACCTCTTTAAGAAACCTCTACTTATTGTATTATATTTTTTTATTATCTTTAACATTGTTGTAAATATTATCTTTAACATTGTTTTTTGGTTATCGTTAACAATTTTTTAAATATTTGGGGGTTCTAATTATATTATAATGTGGTAGGATGATCTTGGAAAAGGGCCAGCTATAGAACATGTAAATGATTATCAATTTTCACTTTCATTTTACATTATTTTTATTATTTGCTTATATAATTTTATTGAAATAACATTGTTTTTGTTGAAATTATATGCAGTCCATAGGCCATGTTGATCTTGATTCCACCAATGAGGAGGCATTTTATTCTTCCCTTGGTCTGATGGTCTTAATAAAAAAAAGATCATTAAAGCGAACAAGGAACTTTATAGCTTCTTAGATCATCTAGATCAAACTCCTGACGTCAAAGCAAAGATCAAGCTCCTTATGTCACAACTTAACACATATAAGGTAATAACCATAATTTAAAGTGTTTTTTTTTTAATGTACTCATATGCTCAATTATGATACTTTGTTCTTTAACTTTTACATTATCTCACGAAAAAACATTTACTTTTTTATAAAGACATTTTTGGAGCCTATTCAGCCCAGTGTTGGTATTAGTGGTGCTACAAAGATGCTACAGAGTCCTCATGCGGGTGGTCATACAACTGCTAGAGTAATATTTAATTCTCCATATTCCACACCTAATTTAGATAGGAGCCATGACACGCACCGCTAGACATCCACACATTGGTCAGAGTCTAGAGATGGTAGCAGAGATGAGGTTCATGGTGATGTGGTTGACATGGTTTCATTTTCTGGAGCTAGACGTGTGACAAGCATGGGGACCCTTCCGTGCACATTTTTGGTCGACGTTAATGGACTTCCATTAAAACAATCAAGACTCCTAGGTAGTTTTAATTCATATTTTAATCGTTTAATGTTGTCCTTCTCATACATAAATAATCTACATTATTAATTTTAAATAAATAATCATATTTTTTTTTTTGTAGGAAACAACCATTTTTATAGGCACCTAGAGAGCAAGGCCTTGTTGATTTTTGGGGAAACCTTACACATGAGGTGGAATTTCCAGAATTCCACCCTCAAAAAGGAACTTATGGATTATCTTGAAGGCCTCTTTGGAGTAGACACGTTCAATAAAAAAGCGGTCACCTCTGCAGCGGGTGAATATTTAAAATATACGTGGGATGTTTATAGATGATGCTTGGTAGGAAATACTAAGTATGAGCATCATCCCTCAATTCCAGAGAGGGAGTGGAAGGCAATCATTGATGATGCAAAAGAGAAGATTTTGAAAAAATCAAGAGAAAAAACAACTCGTACACCAAGGTAAATTACAATATTTTGATTTCAATACCAGCTTTACTTTTCTTTAGATATAAATAAAAGTGTGGTTATATATAAGATACTTGAAAATTTTGAGGATAGGTTGCCTGACACTTCGAAGGCAACCAAAGCAATCATTTCCAAACATGGCCAACACAAGTTAGGCCAGGACGGCTACTCGAGGTTACAGTCATGAATCGTAAGTACCCAAACATATTAAGAATATTATTTTTATTGCCTTACAACTTTCAGGTAATTGCAGCCAAAAACATTAAAAAACCATACCCTTATGCAATGCAGGGCGACGACTTCGGAACTTAAACCACGAAGGAAGACCTCCAACTTGGTTACAAGTATGGTTATAAAGTTGTGGTTGATCATAGGAAAAGCATGGGGAAGACCCCAAGATCCAGTTTGTGGGATAAGGAAAATAAAAATCAGTCCACATTAACCTTTCATTACTTATAAAATACGTAAATGTTTGATATCGTCCATAATTTAATGTATTACTTTGTTTTAATCAAGGGAGCAACACTATCAATGAAACCATTAGTACTGGACAACAGAGCATTGATAGTGCAACGCAACCAGAATATCATGGTTCTCCCCAACAGCCCCATCCCAGTGAGGTGCAGCCCCAAGATTTTCCTGTGACTGAGGCCCACGACGATAAAATGTCTATATATTAATCATATACTTAATAATTATGTACTTAAAAATTTTGACGTTTCAATGGCAGAGAATGTCATATTTGATCCTCCTCGACCTGAAGATCAAGTGAATAGGCCAAAAACCATTCCAATGGTGCCGACTAGAGGACCAGGTAAATAATTACATTGGAGTTGTTTTTTTTAATATTAATGAACTACTTCATTGATATTTAAAAATTGGTCATATAAATTTAATATTTTTTATTTTTGTAGGTGATGGCCCGTCATAGCAGCATCCACGCCATGGGTATGAGACCAAACGTACTTAGTGTGAAAGGAATGAAACAACATCTGTTGCTGAAGAGCACCCAGTAAATGAAGACATGGAGATGGATGAATTACTTAAGACCTAGAAAGCACAAAAGAAGACTAAAAGCAATTCATGATGTCATGTAATAATTTTATAAGACAATTAGATGTACATTGTATAGCTGAAAAAGTAATGATGCATATAATGCATTGACATTATGGGTACTTTTTCATCTGATAATATACACAAGGCTGTTTCTATGGCTTGTATATATCTGTGAATGTAATTTTGTTATACACTTAATGATAATTTCAGATTCTCTTATAAGACTTGGTATATATTGATTCAATACTCCTTGATTCAAGATGTGAGAATCCAAAATCTTGTGACATGATATATGAAACTTTGAAAGTCTTATGACACGTGACATGTGGCAAGCATCTTTTCCAAGCAATGTGCAAACTTTAAACTTAGTGCAACATGCAAAAAGAAATTTTTGGGAAGATGCATTAAAACGTTTTAAGGATTAAACATGAAGGTTTGGAAATGACCATGTCAAATATTTTATAATATTTTTTCAGAGCATTACCCTTCTTTTAATTGTGTCTCACATGACAAAGAAACAAAATCACATTGCCATTGTCAATTTATATGTGGAGGGTTATTCAAGGTTTCAAGACTTTCTTCATATTTTCCTACTNATCTTCACTTTGTCGATTAGAGGGCACAATTTTGGAAACAATTTAATGTTTTTAGTTCCATGAAATTTTTTTTTTTCTTCAACAACATTAAGGATTAAACATGAGGGGTTGGAAATGGCGATGTCAAACATTTACTCTTTCACACATGTGCATCATCTCAATCTTCATGTCTACAATATGTGGAGGGTTATTCAAGGCTTCAAGACTTTCTTCATATTTTCCTACTTTAATCTTCTCATGGTCATGTTAATCCATATAGAGGTTCATGATATAAACACTCATTGTTCTAATGTTGACATAAATTCAAATCTTCACTTTGTCGATTAGAGGGCACAATAATGGCAACAATGAGAGAGTTTTGACCATATGTCAA
>JASDQU010712445.1:12977-27419 GCA_032191745.1 Picea mariana | reverse complement strand
TGTCTTAGATGTGAACCAAGGTTATACATTTAAACTTTTATTCAGATTATATAAGACAACAAAAAAGCATAACGCTCAAGGAATGTTGGTTTTCCCGATTTGGGTTTCTAGGGTAAAATCTCTATGTATTGTGTGATTGGTTTGTCATTTATGTTTTGATTAAATTATTCTTCTCTTCTGCTAGGTTTAGTGTGGAAGTGTATCTCATTTCTTGATAGGTGGTATCATAGCTGTGTTATGCTTTGACATGTGTATCATATATTTATTTACCAATATTGAATCTGAGAGCTAAACCCTAGTTACACTAAGAGTTGTAAGTCATAAATTGTGTTAAATATCATGGTAAAGAATGGCGAACAATTCAAGAATAGAGATAGATAAATTCAATGGAAAAATTTTTGAGCTTTGGAAGCTTAAAATGGAAGATATTTTTGTAGATAAGGAACAATGGACAATGGTCTATCCAGGTACCCAACCGACAAGCATGTCGACGGAAGAATGGGATAAACTTGAAAGAAAAGCAAGAAGTACGATTCGGCTTTGTATTGCAGATTTATTACTGCTGAAAGTCTCAGGTGAAGATTTGACCAAGAAACAATGGGATAAGTTGGGAAGCTTATACCAGAAAAAATATCTGGTAAATAGGTTATTTCTCAGAAAGAAATTATATCTTCTCAGAATGAGTGATGGTAGTTTGGTGACTGAGCATTTAAATGCGTTTAATACCATTTTAAGCCAATTATTGTCTGTGGATATTAAAATCATGGAGGAGAAGTGTATAAGCCTATTATGGTCTTCGCTAGACTCATGGGATAGCTTAGTCATGGCCATAGGGAGTAATAAAACCACATTAGCAATAAAATGTGTGGTTGCTTCTCTAATGTAAGAATAAATGAGAAGAAAGAACATTGAAGGATCAACCAAATATGCTTTAGTGGTGAGAGGTTGACTAGTTGAAAGAGATAAAGGAAAATTCTCTGGTATAAATTCTAAGTCAAAGGGCAGATATAAATCCCCAGTTTAGTCGACAAGAAGATGATGGAAATGCGGTAAAGATGGGAATTACAAAAAGGAATGTCAGTCGAGGGCGATGGATTTCAGTACGAGATATGATGAGAAGTAGTTGACTAAGAGAAAGACGAACCTGAATAACGGAGGTGATGTGTACCTGGCGTCGACCAGTACATAGTTGGACCAAGGTGTTTGGTTGATCAACTCGGGAGAATCCTATCATATGAAACCACATAGAGAATGGTTATGCAAGTATGAATGATATGATGGAGGTGATGTGTTCTTGGGGGATGAATCGACAACCAAAATTTTTAGAGGAGGAAGAGTTCAACTTATACTACAGGATGGGAGGAAAAGAACCCTTGCAGGTGTGCTACACATTCTGGGTTTGGAAATAAACATAATATCTGTCAGCAAGATGAGTGATACTAGAGTGCACACTCTGTTTCATAAGGATTCATGTAATATGGTTAGAGGTGCGATGGTATTAATGAAATAATTTTGGATTGGAACCCTATATAAGATTTTAGGGAATGTTGACTCGAATGGATGCAACAACATCGTTGCTCCTGAAGTTGACTCGACTTCGACTCAACTTGACCCGAAACATTGGAGAAAAAGGACTTCAAGATATGCACAATAAAGGTATGGTCAAAGGTTTTTGTGAATGTGGTTTAAAGGTCGACTTTTGTGAATATTTCATATATGGAAAACAAAGTCGGGTGAGATTCCCATTTGGAGCGACAAGGGAAAATGGGATTCTAGAATTGGTGCATAGTGATGTGTTTGGCCCGGTTATAGTGCCTTCACTTGGTGGATCCATGTATTATGTCTCCTACATAGATAATTTTTCCAGGAAGACATGGATATATTTCCCGAGGAAGAAATCAGAGTTTTTCTAAAAATTTAAAGAGCTTAAAGCTGTTGTAGAAAAATAGACAGATAAGAAGATTAAGATGTTGAGAACTGACAATGGTGGTGAATTTTGTGGAAAATAATTTGATCAGTTCTGCAAGCAGTGTGTAATAGTACGCAAAACTACGACACTATATACCCCATAAAAAAATGGAGTTGCCAAGAGAATGAATAGAACATTGATGGACAAAGCAAGGAGCATGCTGAGTGGTGCTGGGCTCACAAAAGAATTCTTGGCGGAGGCAATCAACATTACAAGATATCTGGTGAATATGTCTCCTTCATTGGTGCTATTCGACACGACTCCAAATGAGATATGGTTGGATAAGAATCCTTTGCTTTCACGTCTCAAAGTATTTGGATGTGATGCATTTGTTCATGTTCCCAAGGAAAAGAGGAGAAATATGGACAAGAAGGAAATCAAATGTATTTTCATTCGATACAAAGAAGGAATGAAAGGATATAAGCTATGGGATCCTGCATCAAGGAAAATAGTGTAAAATCGAGATGTGGTCTTCAGATAAGCAGGAGGTGATTTTGAGCCTGAGGAGATTTTTCAGATCGAGAATAATCCTAATACGGTGCAGTTTGAACTGAGGAATGAAGAAGATGATTTAGATGAGTCAACTGAATCAAAGGAAGAGGTGGAAAAATAAACTCTGGTAGTAAGGAGGTCAGAAAGAGTAAGAAAACCAATCAAAAGGTATATTCCTCTTGACTTCCGTTCCATATTCGTGTTAACTTCCATCGACGATGAGCCCAAGTCGGTCGGTGAGGCAGTCAATTCTAAAGAAGGTAAAATTTGAAAGGATGCCATGGTCGAAGAGATGAAATGATTGCACAAGAATGAGACATGGGACCTAGTCAAGTTTCCTAGTGGAAGAAATACCGTCGGTAACAAATGGGTATTCAAGAAAAAGATGAATGCCACAGGAAAAGTCAAGAAGTTCAAATATTGAATGGTAGTGAAAGGATATTCCTAAGTCGAGGGAGTTGACTTCAGCAAGAGTTTTTCCCATGTTGCAAAATTAACTTCCATTAGAGTACTGATGTCTCTGGCTGCAACATTTGATCTGGAAATAGAACAGATGGATGTGAAGACAATGTTCCTACATGGGGACCTATAAGAGGAAATATACATGAAAAAACCTAAAGGATTTGTAGTAAAGGGTGATAAAGAGTTGGTGTGAAAAATGAAAATATCCCTTTATGGTCTAAAACAATCGCCAAGGATGTGGTACTAGAAGTTCGACACATACATCCTTATTTTTGGATTTGTGAGAAGCAAAGGTGATCATTGCATATATTCCAAGGAAGAAGATGGGAGTTTCATATATGTATCTTTGTATGTCGATGACATGTTGCTAATTGGAAACAACATGGATGCAATAAAGGAGGTGAAGAAGCAACTATCCTCCAAGTTAGACATGAAGGATCTCGATGCAGCTAACTTCATTCTAGGAATGGAGATTAAGAGATGCCGAGTCACTAGGAATATATGGTTAAATCATAAAAAGTATATTGAAACAGTTCTGAAACGTTTCAACATGCAGGATTGCAAACCGATGAAGGTGCCAATTCCTGTGGGAGAAAGGCTAATTGTTGAACAATGTCCAGAGACACAGAAAGAAATAGAGGACATGGCACATGTTCCCTATGCAAGTGTTGTTGATATTCTAATGTATGCGATGGTTTTCACTCGACCAAACATTTCCAATGCAGTGGGAGTGCTGAGAAGGTATACGTCGACACTTGGAAAGGATCACTTAACACTTATCAAGAGAGTATTCAGGTATTTGTGTGGCATGAAGGACTATGATATATTCTATCAAGGAAAACATGGAAGTGACAATGGTAAATTAAATGTACATGGCTTTGTCAATGCCGACTGGGTTGGAGATCTGGATCGACGAAGGTCGACCAATGGATATGTCTTCAAGATGTT
Source organism: Picea mariana (assembly GCA_032191745.1). Classification (NCBI taxonomy): domain Eukaryota; kingdom Viridiplantae; phylum Streptophyta; class Pinopsida; order Pinales; family Pinaceae; genus Picea; species Picea mariana. The sequence continues at coordinate 23,548 of JASDQU010712445.1, read as the reverse complement.
CAATGGAGCAATAAGTTGGATGAGTAAGCAACATGAATTCGTAGAATTGTCAACAATAGAAGCTGAATACATGGCTGCCACTCATGGAAACAAATAAGTGGTATGGCTATGTTCAGGAATCAGGTTTGAGCAGAGAGATATGAATATAAGTTGCGATAGTCAAAGTACAATATTTCTAGAAAAGAACCATGCTTATCATTCAAAGACTAAGCACATTGATGTACAATACCATTTCGTAAGAGATATGGTGAAAATTAACAAGGTGCTACTAGAGAAAGTAGACACATTGGAAAACATAACAGACTCATTGACCAAGTCTATGAGTGCTGTGAAGTTCTCTTGGTGTAGAGAGACAATGGGCATTGCTTCCTTAGGTCTGTGAATGAAAGTTCAGGAATCTCTTGGTTTCAACAAAGAAGAAAACAAGTGGGAGAATGTTGGGTTGTTATATTCTTTGCAATGAAAGTCTAGTCAATGTGGATCGACTGACGGTTGAATTTGAGGTGGATCGACAACATGTCGAAGTTGAGGTAGATCGAAAACAAGTCGAAGGTCGAGGTTAGTCGACTCAATAAAGTCGAAGTCAAAGGTCAGGGCAATTCAACATGGTAAAGACATCATAATAAGTCAAAGAGGTCAACTGACAAGAGGTCGATAGGCGGGCATGTGGTGAACGACTAAAGACCAAATGAAGGTCGACTGATAGTCGACTATAATATGACTTGGAGTCAACTGTAACAAAATCCCAAGATTCGTGGGATTTGTAGATAATGATTTGCATGGATCTGTAACTGTTTTTGGGTGCCATGTCTTTAGGGTGTTTCCTGTTGTAAATACTATAAAGAGGCATGTTGTAAGGCCATAACGACTAATTAACAATCAATGAATCGTAAGGTAACCAATCTTTAGAGAAATATTTAGATGTAGGTTGTTGGTCATGCAAATGTTAGACGAATTGAATACATGATTGTTATTGCATAGGAAATAATATATGATGTTGATTGTGTCTTATATGTGGACCAAGGTTAGACATGTAACCTTTTATTCAGATTGAATAAGACAACAAGAGAGTAGAACGCTCAAGGAATGCTGGTTTTCCTGATTTGGGTTTCCAGGGTAAAATCTCTGTGTACCGTGTGATTTCTTTGTCATTTACGTTCTTGATTAAATTCTTATTCTTGTTTGCTAGGTTTAGTGTGGAAGTGAATCTCATTTACTGACAACATGTAGTCTCTCCCTGTCTTTGACATTAATGAAAACAATATTTCCAACAATATCCCCCTTTTTCATTTTTGGAAACCCTTATTCAATTATGAAACTCCCCCTATCTACAACTTTCCTTGTGTTTGAAATTCTTCCTTTGTATGAAACTTCTTCCACCTTGAAATCAATGGAAAATGGATCCTCCTCCTGAGCTTGTGATTCCCTTTACTAATGAAATGAGAGAAACATCACTCCTAGATTTTGTCTACTTGTCCCATACAACATTCCTTTGACTTCATTGAGAACATATACATTGCTCAGGGTTCTGTTTGCATTTTCTACTAATCTTCCTAAACCTGCTTTCCTTATCTCACATCCTTTAGAATGAAATGTGAGGTTGTAACCTTGATCACACATTTGATTGACACTTATAATATTGTGTTTTAACCCTTCAACATACAAAACATTTAGTGTTTTTGTCTTTCCATGATTAATACTAATGATACCTTTTCAGACATTCCTTGTAGAAGCATTATCCTCTGTAACGTACCCAACCACCAACAAGCTGGCCACGCTACTCCAGATCTCACTTCAAAAACTGTTTTCGAATTTTGATAATAATTCGTTCAAAAATGAGCATGAAATAATGCAATAACAACACATGCAATAATCAAGATTCATGCTAAACCATCCAAGAAGTGAACACCATGCCATGCACAATAATAACTAGAAGCATGCACGCATAAATACACCTCAGAGATAAATACATACACAGTGGGATACACATTATACAAAGAACACATAGAGCACTTATCTTTTCAAGTAAACATTCATCAACTAGCTATAGAACGAGGATGTTCCTCCCAACCATAGACACCACTGTTCCAAATATCAACAACATGTCACCCCCGATTCAGGGCTATGAATCCACAAGGATGGGTCCTATGACAAATCTAAAAACACACTAGTTAGCTAATAAGCTCTCATGTTTTTCTAATCACACAACAATCCTAATTTCCAACTCTCTTCCCCTCCAGCATGCACAACCCAAATAAATGAACCCTTTCTCTTCCATGAAGTCCCTCATGCCGTTCCATTGCTCTCAATGGTTCTAGTGCTACTGGTCAAGAAATATCCATACTAGAAACTTCAAGGATTCTAACTTGTGGACAGTTCTTTCAGAACTATCATCAATCTCATGCACATAGGGATCCATTCCCTCATGGAATGATCAATAATTCATCACAACCATATAGAAATGACTCTCTACCTCCAACCATTCATATTCATGCCCAAACCAAGAGCACACGAATTAGAAAGAGTGAGGAGGATGAGTGATTGAATAATAACGAAATGAAGAACCCATAAAAAATGGAAGAGTGGAAAGAGTGAACCCCCAAATAGCCCAAAGAGGGGTTTATGTATTTTCTTGGAAATCAAGAACCACATGGCCTTCCCAAGAAGCTCATGTAACTACTTTCTCAATTAAATCCAAAATGGGTAAATGTAATAAAATACTTATCCCCTTTAGCCCCCTCTCTCGTGGAATCATAGCCCCCTATCTCTTTTGTCCTTGTCAGCCTTGCACCCAACGATGTATTTTATTAATATATATTAAAGTATTACATTTCATAGGCACTCGAGACCCTTTTCAACTTTACCGGGTCAAAATCCTAATTCAAATTTATATAATACATTATGGATTAAAAACTGAGGTGTTACATCCCCCTCCCCTTGTTTTGGCATTGTCCTCAGTGCAAAACACAATTCTAATGTTCTTAATATTACAATGCTAGTCTCACAAGCCATTAATCATCATAGGTAGTCCATCCAATTTTCATATACATAGACATTCTAGCCTAAAAACATGCATACATAGGAACTCTAGCCTAAAAACATGCATACATAGGCACTTCGGCCCAAAACATACATAAGGATTTTTACAATTTTACTTTTCTAGCGGTAGTTCCAACCAACAAGATCTCCTTACCTATCATTCTGCATAACCCAAAGAGTGTAGCCCCCCTTCTCCGCTTTGCAGTCCTTCGGGCTGTACCACTTCTCTTTAAGGCTTTAGTGCACTCATCCAGGAAGTTTCAGAGTTGTGACTCCAAGAACTCCAGCTGCAACAAGTCCACGGGACTTTCTTCATTCCATGCCTTTTTCATTGAGCTTGATTTTCTCTTGGTGCTCTTCTTCCCGATATTCAATATTCAATAGTCAACATCTCATATGTATTACACACATACAGTCATAATGAGATATAATCATAACAATTTCCAATCATAAATGTCAAATATGTTTTATACAAGAAAACATAATTTCCAAGTATGAGCTTCCAACTCATAATTCGTTTGTCTCTTGCAGTAGTATATGTCCATATTTATTATGGATTACAATACTTCCATGCCCAAGACCATTCTTCCTGCAATTTTCTCAACCTTCACTTAGCCAAACCAACTGTTAGCATATCATAGCAATTTTTAATTTCCCAAATCTGTTTTGTACAGAAAAATAAAATTCCCCAAGCATGAGGTTTTTTCTTATAATGTTTGGCTCTTGCAACATCAAGCATTGGTATTATTTATGGGGTTACATCCCTTCCATATCCAAGACCATTCTTGCTGCAATTTCCTCAATTTATACTCAGCTAAACAAATTATCATTAATTTTTAAATTCTAATTCCCAAAAATGTTTTATAGAAGAAAAAATAAATTTCCAAGCATGATCTTTAGTTCATAATGTTTGGCTCTTATAGCAGTAGAGACCGGTCTTCCTTATGGGCTTACATTATTTCCATATCCAAGACCACTCCACTTGTGATTTTCCTCATATTACATGCAACCAAACATATTGTCAGTAACTCCTGTACAATGGAAACAAGTGATCTCAGAGTTGTTTACAACTAAAATTCAATTACTTCCATCCATTCTTGACATCAAATGTAATTCAACTATTAATTGGAATGAACCCATCATTCTCTACACATGTATTATCAACCAATATTTTCTTTATTCTATCCATAAATATTTTTATTACTTTGTTCCCTTGACATAGATTTTCCATAATTCATCATTATGTAACTACTTTAACTCACAATTTTCTTGTTGCGATATCTAACAACACCTGAAGTGTTCTCACCTTCATGAGATAACAACACTCACATCATTTCAAATATTAGCATAATCATTTCTATGCAATATAATATATACAGGCATTCAATAATTTCTTTAATACCACTTGTAACATTTTCAATAGCTCCAAAAAGTGATCTCAGAATTGTAACAAACAACAATTCAATCACCTTCAACTAGTATTCATATTAAATATAACGACACTATCATTCACTATGCATTTTCAACATCACAGGCTTTTCATAATAAAACAAATAATTACCAATAAAATAACAATCGATGTGCCAATACCCATGGCCACATCTACATAATATATCCCTACATTGACCACATAATACCACATAACTATGTCATGCAATCCACCATGGTGAGTTGGAAGGTCTGGCCAATGCCTCAACACATCATCCGAACTCTTCCCAATATTGCTTGACTATTTGGATACACAACACGAGGAAACATAATTCCTAAGTGGTCTTCAGTGTTGACAAAGATGTTGCAGTCCAAATAGTAGCCATATAGGGGAAATCGTTGAGCACTCACATAACGTTATATCCCTTCCATATCCAACCGTATCATGATCTCACACATGACTAGCCCTATGGGTATTCATTCCTGTAACAGGAGTATGTCTCCTGAATTGACCTAATTATGATCTCATAACCAGTCATAACACAATCTGCAACTAACATTTTATCTAAATGCACTCTAGCATCAACACCATTTACATACTCCAGGCCTTCGACCATTACATATTAATTTAAATCTTGAAAATTTAGCAGAGGGAATTCTTACCTCAATACCCTATAACATTAGAAGAAACCAAATCCATACCTGCATGGATATTATCAACTTACTTGATGCTACATGATCAACTAGTATTTGTAGAAGCTCCCAGTCTTCCTCCTCCATCCTTCTGATCACCATTCCTACCACTCTCATGGGTCTTCACATAGATGGAGGTAATAAGCAACAACAACATCCACATATTTAACCGTGTTATATCATTTTTCTTGAATACATAATCCATCATTATTCATACTCAATATAACATCAGTATTACATGCATATAACAACAAACTATTCTAAGTCCACAAAAATTCCATATGCATATCTGTGCATGTACATATGAACAAGTGCACATCCATATGCACCAAACATTCACTGTCATCATGCCTACTAATGCATTTAACTTCATTGTATGTGTTATAAAAATAGGATTGCGGAGAAATAAAATAAAACAAGTTCATAAATAAAACACATAAGATACACAATACAATAGAGACACAAATATATGTGGTTCACCTAGTGTGGGCTACGTCCACCAGATAAATTGACAGGTCCTTCCTTTTATTATCTAGTAAATAAAGGGATACAACCTACAACACACCCGCTGTAACTTTCTCTTCATTCTCTCACAACCTCCCTTCTTATAATACAATATTCTCAATGATACATAGCCGCAATACATTTCCCTCATAAAAGAGGGTTTCCTTCTAGGGAAAAAAACCCTAACATAAATTCTACCTTCATATCTGTGACCTTATAATGAACGTTTTAGATTTACTATGAAATTACAATACACATTTACAAGGAAAATTTTCCTTCGGGGGCTTCACCCCCGAACCCCCATCGAGGAATGCTATCCCCAAAACCCCCACCGAAGGCTGACTTTCCCTCAGACCCCGCAAAGGGGGGAAATTCCACCCTGCATTTCCCCCTCGTGGAGGGTTATACAATCTTCCAGGGTGTAAAGTCTTCATGGGGTATAAACACGGCTGAAAACAAAAAACCTTTGAATCAGGAAGATAATTAGGCTCCACAACTAAAAATGTCCCACTTGGAGACTGATCTCAACAAATCTACCGCTGCTGTATCTGCTGGACTATGATCCTTCTTGGACCTAGCAAATTTCTCATCTTCACCTTCATTCTTGAAGACCAAGTGAAACTGAGTAGGAACTCAGTTTCTCCATGGTTACTCCCTTTGTTAACATTTCTGATGGATTCTGTCTAGTGTGTATCTTTTCCAACTTCAAATGTCCATCTTCCAAGATGGATTGTATGAAATGGTACCTAAGTTGTATATGCTTAGTCTTCAAATGGAAGGGTGATTTCTTTGCAAGATGAATGACACCCTCACTGTCACAATACAACCTGCTATTCTCTTGCTTATTTCTCAATTCCTCCATAAAATTCTGTAACAAAATAATCTCTTTACTAGCCTATGTAGCAACAACATACTTTGCCTCTGTTTTTGAAAGTGCAACAACCTTTTGTAGTTTTGAAATCCAACTTACTGCTATTCCACCTACAGTAAAAACATACCTTGTGGTGCTCCTCCTGCTATCTTTATCACCTGCCATATATGAATCAACATATCCCTGTAGAACAATGTATGAACTTCTAAAACATAATGCATGAGTAGCAGAACCTTTCAAATACCTGAGAGTCCACTTTATTTCCTCCCAATGTTCTTTACCTAGATTGTTCATATACCTACTCACAACTCCCATTGCATGTGCAATATTTGGTCTTGTGCAAACCATCACATACAACAAGTTGCCAACTGCTGATGAATAAGGGACCCTGGACATGTATTCTATCTCCTCTTGTGTCTTAGGACACATTTCCTTGGTCAATTTTAAATGGTTGGCCAAAGGTGTACTAACCGATTTTGCATTCTGCATTCTAAACTTCTCTAACACCTTCTCTATGTACTCACCCTGAGACAATGTCAATTTGCGATTTTTCCCGTCTCTTGTTATTATCATACCAAGGATTTTCTTTGCAGCACCCAAATCCTTCATCTCAAATGAATTAGCTAATTTCTTCTTGAGAACATTTATATCCTTCATATTATAACGTGCAACAAGCATGTCATCTACATACAATAGAAAGATAATATAGCTTCCATTTTCTAGCATTTTAAAATAAACACAATGATCAAAATGACATCTACTATAACCTTGTTTTGTCATAAACCTGTCAAACTTCAAATACCACTGCCTTGGAGTTTGCTTTAGGCCATACAATCTCTTCTTCAACATGCATACCAAATTTTCCTTCCCTTTGACCTCATACCCCTATGGTTGTTGCATATAAATTTCTTCCTCCAAATCCCCATGGAAAAAAACTGTTTTTACATCTAACTGCTAGAAGACTTAAAATAATCCTAATTGAATTCATTTTAACAACAAGAGAAAATATTTCATCAAAATCTATACCTTTCTTTTGTGCAAACCCCTTTACAACAAGTCTAGCCTTGTACCGCTTTTTGCCTCCATCTTCTTCCTTCAAGTTGTAGACCCATTTATTTTGCAATTCTCTTTTTCCCACAGGCAACTGAACCAAATCCCAAGTCTGGTTATTTTCCAGGGAATCCATTTCCTCTTTCATGCCTTGCTCCCACTTCTTCTTAGTGTCTACCTGCATTGCCTCTTCATAACATTCTGGTTCACCAGAATCAATCAACAATAAATTATACAATGAAGGAGAGTATTGTTAAGGGGGTCTACTTAACCTAGTAGATCTTCTAACAACACTTGCAGGAGTTTGAGGTACCTATTGATCTTGTTGTTTTACATTTTGATTTTCTGGTACCTTTGTAATTTCTTTTTCAGTGATCTCATCAAGCACCGTGTATTCTGTTTTTTTTTTTCCTGTTTCTTTCCCTGCAACTGATCTTTGTACATGACCTTCTCATTGAATATGACATCTCTACTGCTAATGATTTTGTGATTTTCATAATCCCATAAGCGATAACCAAAATCATTAACACCGTATCCAATAAAGGTACACTTCTTGGATTTTTCCTCAAGCTTTTTCTATTTTCTTTATCAATATGGACAAATGCTTCAGAACCAAAAGTCTTCAAAAAAGAATAGTTTACCTTTTTACCTGTCTAGGCCTCCTCTAGAATTCTACCATCCAAAGATATTTAAGGCCCTTTGTTTATTAAGTAAACAACAATATCTACAAAATTTTCGCAGAACTGTAAGGGAAAACCATCATGCAATCTCATACTCCTTTCACGCTCCATGATTGTCCTGTTCATCCTTTCTGACACACCATTTTCTTATGGTGTTCATAGAACTGTCTTTTCTCTACGAATACCATGGTATGAACATTAATCATCAAACTCCTTACTGCAATATTCACCTCCATTGTCTGATCTGAGACACTTCAACCTTTTTCCTGTCTCATTCTCAACCAAATCTTTCCATTTCTTAAANCCACCAAGAGATGATACCTGAACTGGTCTCCATACATTTGTATGCACACACTCTAACCTGTCACTCTTATTTTCTTTTCTGACTTTGAGAAATATGACTCTCTTCTGTTTTCCATAAACACAATGCTCACAAAAATCCAAATAAATTTGTTTAAGATCTAGAAACACATTTCTTTTGTGAAGTATCTTCATCCTCTTCTCACTCATGTGTCCAAGCTTATGATGCCACAATGCTGTATCCACTCCTGTAGAAGATAAAGAGATAGAAGAGTCAGTATTACCAGTGAATAAATACAATGTACCTACCTTCTCTCCTTTTGCTATCACCAATGATCCTTTGGTGACCTTCCAGACCTTATCTGTAAATATGGATATACAAAATTCAATTTCCAACTGCTCTATTGAAATTATATTTTTCCTTAGATGTAGAACATGTCTTACCTCTTTCAACAACCATTGGTTTCCATTCCTTTGCTTTATTTTTACCTTTCCCATTCCAACAATTTCGTATGGTGCATCATCACCCAAATGAACTTGTCCAAAATCACCTTGAACATAATCTACAAAATGTTTCCTATGGGGTGTGGCATGAAATGAAGCCCCTGAATATACTGCCCAAGATTCATAAATATTATCTATAGAAAGAATCAAAACATCTTGTAACACATTACCTGTTACATTTTCTTCTTGATTTTTTTCCTGCTGTCCATCTCTTTGTTTCTTTGGAGCTCTGGAGTCTTTCTTCATATGTCCTCTCTTCCAACAATTCCAACACTCTATCTTTCCTGTTCTAGAATTGGATCTGCCCTTCCTAGAATCCCACGGTTCGCTGAGCCCTTTACTCTATCCTTTTGTCTTCCCCTATTTTCCATGTTTAACACATTACCTAATGTCTCACCTGTGCTTTTCCATCACATTTCCTCGCTAAGGATAACACCAACAACATCATCAAATTTTAAAGTGTTTGAACCAGAGACATATCTACTTACAACCATGAACAATCCATTCCAACTTTCTGGAAATGATTACAATATTAGAAGAGCCTTGACCTCATCATCAAATTCCACTTTTACAGAACTCAGTTGATTAGTAACCATATTAAATTCATTTAAATGATCTGCAACAGACCCACCTTATGATATCTTCATATTAAATAATCTCTTCATTAGAAATACCTTATTGGACACTGGGGTTTTTTCATACAGTTTATCCAATGCGTCCATCAGCTCCTTCATTGTATTTTCTTTCAAAATATTGAAATCCACCAATGCTGCCAGGCTTAGCTGTATCGTTTCTAGTGCCTTTCTGTCAAGAACATCATATTCTTCATCCTTCATGGCCGTCGACTTCTTTTCTATTCCACCCAATGGTAGGAATAGATCCTTCTGATATAAATAATATTCCATCTGCATCTTCCATAACTGGTAGTTTTGGCCGTTAAATTTCTCGACCCTAAACTTTCCATCTTCCGTGATTGCTCCCACTCGAACCAGGAACCCTCTTTTCCCGCGAGTTACCTTTCACTTTGATACTGTTGTTAGAAAAATAGGATCGTGGAGCAATAAAAAAAATATGGAAATAAAACACAAAAGATACACAATACAATAAAGACACATATATATGTGATTCACCCAGTGTGGGCTACGTCCACCAAATAAATTGTCAGGTCCTTTTTATTATCCAACAAATGAAGGGATACAACCTACAACACACCCATTGTAACTTCCTCTTCTTTCTCTCACAATCTCCTCTCTCAGAATATAATAGTCTCAATGATACATAACCCCAATACATTTCCCTCATAAAAAAGGGTTTCCTTCTAAGGAAAAAAACCCTAACATAACTTCTTCCTTATAATGAACAATCCAGATTTACTATGAAATTACAATATACATTTACAAGAAAATTATTCCTTCGGGGGATTCATCCCGTAACCCCCATCGGGGAACACTATCCCCCGAACCCCCGCCAAGGCTCGATTTCCCCCAGACCCCCAAGCCGAG
>JASDQU010712445.1:0-11682 GCA_032191745.1 Picea mariana | reverse complement strand
ATGGAGGCAATACTCGAAGACAATGTCTTGAAGGAATTCATTGACAAAGATGTTCCTAAGCTAGATGCTACAAATCTTGATGCATGGAAAAAGAAAGTGGCAAAGGCGAGGAGGATCTTGTTGGAGGGAGTACGAGACCACATTGTCTCAAGCCTCCATGGGAAAGTCACACCATATTCAATGTGGAATACTTTTACGGATCTATTCCAAAACAACAACGACCATAGGAAATTGGCGCTCAAAAATAAACTCAGGAAGATCAAGATGGAGAAGGGCAAATCCATTCCAAAATATCTCACGAAGTTTTTCCAATGTCGGGATGAGCTGGGGAGTGTGGGAATAAAAGTCGTTGATGAGGATTTGGTGAGCTTGGCTCTCCTAGGAATTCCCAAGAGTTGGCACAGTTATCAAGCCTTTGTCAATGAAAGGGAAAAATTGTCAGATTGGGAATGACTATGGTCGGATCTAGTGCAGGAGGAGTTCAGGCGAAACACCAGAGATGGCTCTTCATAAAATCATGATAATGAAAAGGATTTTTCTTTGGCTGCCAACGAAAGGAAAGGGAAGGGGAAGAAATTCCATTCAAAATTTGAGTCTAAAGGCAAGAAGCTGGATTTGTCCAAAGTGAAGTGTTTTCACTATCATGAACATGGGAATATGCTACTAACTGTCCACAGAAGAAGAAGAACAACAAGGCTACTGGAGCTGCAGCTGGTGAGGCCCTTGCCTCACAATTTGAACTTGAATTCTCCTTGATCGCATGCATGACATCAAGTGCATTGGGATCAGTGTGGTATTTGGATAGTGGCGCTTCCTTCCACATGACGAGAGATAAGGAGCTTTTCAGTGACTTGGAGGAGAGAGATCTCAAAATGAATATAGAGATGGGCGACGATGGATGATACAGTGTGACTGGAATTGGTACCATTACCTTTCAGAGGGAGTCAGGTAAACCATTTCAATTGAAAGATGTTATGCATGTTCCAGGTTTGAAGAAAAACTTGGTCTCAATCGCAATGTTGGAGGACAGAGGCTATGATGTTGTTTTCAAAGATGGAAAATCCTTCCTGCGACATAAAAAAACGGGTAAAGTCAAGAAGATAGGGATTCGAGTTAAGAATCTCTACAAGATGGAGGTAGATGGCTGCACTACCATGATGAGCAAGGAAAACAAATTTGTGAGCCGGGATGAGGGCGAATTATGGCACAGGCGATTGGGCCATCTTCATCATGGATCCTTGAAAATCATGCAACAAATATCTACTGGACTTCCAATGGGAACACTTGCTTAGTTAGATCAGTGCAAGGTTTGCACCATGGGGAAGTATGTAAAGTCCACCTTTCATGAAAATGAGAACCATGCTTTAGTGATCCTGGAGAGAATTCACACAGACATGTGTGGACCATTCTCGGTTGCTTCAACAACAAAACATAAGTATTATGTTATTTTTGTTGATGACTTTTCTCATAAATGCTGGATCTTCTTCATGTAGAAGAAGGATAAAACATTCTCGAAGTTATGTGAGTTTAAATCATTGGTGGAGAAAGAGTCGGGGAAGCAAATGAAAGCTCTGAGGAGCGATAATGGTGGAGAATACATCTCTAACGAATTCAAAGACCTTTGCAACAAAGAAGGAATTTGAAGAGAACTCATAATGCCTCATAATGCACAACAAAATGGGGTCGCGAAGATGAAGAACATAATGATCTTGGGTGCAACACGAGCGATGTTTCATGATCAGGGCTTACCAATGCATTTGTGGTCGAAAGCATGCAACACTGCGGTTTATGTGCAAAACTATTTTCCTCATAGAGTTCTTGGCATGAGTGCACCTACAGAAGCTTTCACTGGTAAGAAACTTGATGTTTCTCATTTTAATATTTTTGGCTCATCTGTTTATGTGCATGTGACCAAGAATGCCAGGAAGAAGCTGGAGCCGACTGCTGAAGTTGGGATATTTGTGGGGTACACAGAAACACCCCATAATTATCGTGTGTATTTTCCTAATTGTAAGATGCCTGTTATGTGACAGGATATAAAATTCGATGAGGGGAAAGCCATGCGGCTGTCGCTTGAGAGGGATCTAGACTTGCATGCGAAGGAGGAACTGTTGGTTCCCAAAGATGAGTCTCAAGATGTGGATCAACCACATGAGGAGGTTCATGGAGTGGAGGAATCCACTCATGTAGATCCATCCATCAGAAATGGCAGAAAGCGCACTACGGAAGCTGATAGATTGAGACTCGATGCTACACAGAATGCATGAGCCCCTATTTCACAGCGCAGACAGAGACAGTCTCCTGATAGATTTACTGGATACATGGCTCTCATGAGAAAATGTATTGTGACTGAACCATCTTCCTTTCAGGAAGCAGTGCAGGATCCCACTTGGGTTGATGCAATGGTGGAGGAGTATGACTCCATTGTCAAAAAAAATGCATGGGAAATTGTCCCAAGACCGATCGAAAAATCAGTGGTAGGTTCGAGATGGATCTACAAGGTAAAGCAAGATGCTAATGGGAGTGTGGAGAAATACAAGGCCAGATTTGTGAACCGGGCCTTCTCACAGATCAAAGGGATAGATTATGATGAGACCTTTGCACCTGTCGCAAGGTACTCTTGCATAAGATCCATCTTTTCACTCTCAACACAATGGGCTGGCGCATTCATCAGATGTATGTAAAAATTATGTTTCTCAATGGGATCATTGAGGAAGAAGTGTACATAGAGAATCCTGAAGGATTTGAGACCTTTAGCAGTGAGTTGCATGTGTGCTGACTCAAAAGAGTGTTGTATGGGCTGAAGCAAGCACCCCGTGCTTGGTACACTCAGATAGACAACTGTTTCACCAGACTGGGCTTCACCAAAAGTTAAGTGGATGCAAACCTATACCAAATTGTGGTGGAGGGTAAGATTTTAATCATTGTTATTTATGTTGATGATTTAATATTGATTGGTGATGAGCAGCTGATACACTCATGCAAGGAGGACCTTTCAAAGGAGTTCAAGATAAAGGATATGGGCCTTCTTAATTATTTCCTTTGATTGGAAATATGGNGTGTCTCAAGGCAAGTATGCAAGGGAGATACTGGGTAAGTTTCACATGGAGGTTTGCAAACCAATGGATGCTACTCTTCTAGGAAACTGGAGGAAAGAGGATGCTACTTCTAGAGAGGTAGTGGATGCTACTGTCTATTGACAATTAGTGGGTTCGCTAATGTATCTAGTGAACATGAGACCTGGCATTTGCTATGCGGTTAACCAGCTGAGTCAAGCGATGGTTAAGCCTACCAAGCTCTTTTGGAAGGTGGGTAAGCATGTGCTAAGATACCCGAGGGGCACATCTGAGTATGGATTATGGTACAAACAGACGAATGAGGTGAAGTTGCATGGATTCACGGATGTAGATTGGGCAGGTAGCCTAACGGACAGAAAGAGAACATCATGGGGGATCTTTAGTATCAGATCTACAACTGTTTCTTGGTACAATAGGAAATAGAGATCAGTGGCACTCAGTTCAGCGGAAGCGGAATACATGGCAGTGAGTCAAGCTGCATGTGAGGCTATTTGGATGAGAAAGATCTTGATTGGTTTGTTTGGTTCTCATTTAGATCCGACAATGATTCATTGTGATAATCAGAGTTGCATTAAACTCTCGATTAATATTGTTTTTCATGATAGATATAAGCATATAGATATCTGATATCATCATATCAGATATTGTGTGTAGCGGAAGATCATGTTGCTTCAGTACATTCTTATGGAAGATCAGGATGCAGACATTCTGACGAAGGTGCTCACCAGGAGAAAATTCAAATACCATAGAGACATGATCGGGGTGAAGGATAATCCCTTTCTTGTTGAGAGGGAGTGTTGAGATTCAACAAGAATATCCTAGTGAAAATTATGCACTTACACTAGGATGGAGCCTCAGACTATTTTTAGGTGGAAGTCTATTGTTAGATGATGAGGAAATTCTATTTATAGATGATGTCTATTTATAGATGGTGAGCAAATACTATTTATAGATGTATGTCGACTATTATTATCCCTTAATAATAGTTGGACAATAAATATTAATCCATTCTCAGTGAGCACTTGGAAATAGTTAACTGAAGTGTCAAATCAATTAGCTATAGGAAATTTGAGTTCAAAGGTTGGTTGGTGGGACATGCAAGTCGAATTAGTTGTAACTGAGTGATTCAAAGTTGTAACCGAGTTATATGTGTAGTTATGTGAGTTGTGAAGTAGTTTAACTCAATTAAGTGAGTTAAGCTCAGTTGTACTAGTTGTAACTGAACTTACACTAGTGAGAGATCAGTGAATTAATTATTAATTAATTCACAATCAATAATCTCACATGCAACTGAAGATTTACCATTGTTAACTACATGCATGTCAGATCCAGTGGAGACCCAGTTGAGATAACATGTGAAAAGGACAATTTGACTATCAATTGTGACATTAGTGAGTGCACTCATGCAACCACACATAGTGGATGTGCCCATGAGGATTGCACAACCTAGGCAAGAGGGATTCATTCATTGTAGGGATTTCCATTAGCAGGGATTGCGCAGAGGAGGCATGATGTCTGGAAGCAGTAAATTGGCACATGAGTTTGTCAATTTTTGTATGACAGTGTGAGACGATTATATATTTTACTAAGAGATCTTGGATTAGAGTTTTGTATGAGATTGTTTCATGATCCATGATATATACATAATATATGATAGTGGGGTTTTTAGCTTTATGCTTTCCCGGTAAAAACATCTGTGTTATGTGTGATTGATATTTCTTCTTGATATTGCAATTGGCGATCGTGTTTTAAATTCCACAAGAATATTAGTAGAAGCGATTATGTATTTAACAGTGGCATATAATTGTTAAATCAAGAGAATCTAGGCAATACATAATTTGTATTAAAATTTCTACACAAGCCCCAGACCCCGCAGGCCAAGCCCCCCCTACAACTCCCCCGCGTGGAGGGGTGTATAGTCTTCCGGGGTGTAAAGTCTTCATGGGGTATAAACACAGATGAAAGAAAAAAACTTCTGAATCAGGAAGATAATCAGGCTCCACAACCAACAATATGCATCATGCACTCTAGTGCATTTTTGTTTCAATTCACTTATTTATTTATTTATGTTGTAGTTTATTGTCCTTGAATTTCTTCAGATCCATTTCTACCTTTTGTGCTCCCATTCTGTTCATCTGCACTACTATTTCCTATTCTGTACTCTTTCCA
The DNA here is from genome assembly GCA_032191745.1 of Picea mariana. NCBI lineage: Eukaryota > Viridiplantae > Streptophyta > Pinopsida > Pinales > Pinaceae > Picea > Picea mariana. The sequence goes on along the minus strand of JASDQU010712445.1, from coordinate 6,436 downwards.
TCCAAGTTCCACTTGGCCATTCTGCAACCCAACCAATGTGCTCTATTTGCAAAAGCTTCTCTTAGGAATTAATATCCAACTTTACCTTTATGAAGAATTACAAGACCTTGGAATGAGGTAGCTCACACGTTCCATCACTTTACTACCATAACATATTTGTATGAACTTATCCATAACCATCTCACATCCCTGCTATTACTTCCAGCTGTCCATTGGATTATTTAATTTAACAACTCCCTGTGAAGCAATACTTTTCCCACTCAACACCATTCCTAATGGAATTCTATTTCCATTCAGTGAAACTTTTCAAGTGAAAGAACCTTCATTATTTTATCCCCGATTTCTATGCATTGGTATCCTATTTCCACTGTGTACTCTGATATCAGAAGTGACTTTCTTTCTCTGAGTAATTTTAGACAAAGTAACTAAGTCATAGTTAGAAAATCCTTCTTAGGAACTCCTATGCTTGGCACATAGAGATGATTCACACATCATCTCCTATGCTCCTTATTCTCTTTCACATCAAGCTTGAAACTATTTACACATCTCTACCTTCAAGGCTATGGAGTCTTACTTTTCCTTTCTATGCCCATTACTAAAATTATTCACCTATTGGCTGCATGTCCTATATGATTCTTCTTGCTTTTGTGCCTTGATATCCATTTAGATTCTGTAGTAGTTGACTAACAATTCTTTTGTTCCACTCTTCTTGAGTTCTTTATCCATTTTTCGTTACTCGCCCTGTAGCTCTTTATTGCCTCAACCAACTTCTACAAGCCCTTTCATGATTCCATGAATCTGATATCCAATCCTAGGCCTGCATTTATCTTATTATGCCTCTAATTATGCAAAGTGTGCAAGAAACCATTTTGTTAGAATTATGCATGTTATAAAATTTTTGTCAGTTAATGCTATGGATCCTTTTTATGCTCAGTTCATGAATAATTATATCATAGATCTCCAAATTATAATAATTCTAGGTTATTATCCATTAAATCATATTTCCAACGACTATACTCATGCCTCATTCTAATATCTGAGTTGAAATTATGAAAAATCCATTTTCACCCCATTTGTGCATTTTCTGCACTGGTCTAATTTTATTGAAAGGCCAACTTCTATCAACTACAGAAGAAAATATGTCAGGACCTAGATAATAATGACAAGGAGTTCATAAAAAATCATATTTTCAAGCTGACTCTCCAGTAAAAAACTGCAACAATCTTGAATATGAAACTTTGTCCTTTCTCACCCATTTTTCCAGACTTAATTTTTTTAGCAAAACTGATTATCTCTCAATATGTGCACTTTTGGAAAAATTTCACTAAATCAAAGTTGTCTGTATTTATGATTAAATAAAATGTCTAATAAATAAAATTTTCCAATTTTGTGATCTAGGGTCACTTTTCCTCCTTTGGCAATATCAAAAATCCCAAAAAGTGGCCCGAAATAGTAGATTTTGGCCTATTTCAATATCCTCTTTCCAATCCCCTTAGGATTTATTCAGTTCCTTCATGGGTTATTTCCATGTATTCTTTCTAGACTTTCCCCAAGAGTTTAAGCTTAATCTAGACCTCCACCAATGAAATGGACCCAAATCTTTAAATAACCACTATTTTGCAATTTCTGGCAAATCCAAGTAGAAATGGGAAATGACCCTCTCTAACACTTTTGTAGAAATCCTCTTTGTGTACAAAAATCATAATTTTCACATCGATCCGATTTCTTTGCATTGGTATCTTGCTTCCATTGTGAACTTTGATATCAAAAGTGGCTTTCTTGCTCAGAGTATTTTTAAACAAAGTAACTAAGTCATAATTAACAAATCCTTCTTAGGCACTCATATGCTCTACACATAGAGATGATTCACAAATCATCTCCTATGCTCCTTTTTCTCTTTCACATCAAGCTTGCAACTATTTACACATATCTACCTTCAAGGCTATGGAGTCTTACTTTTCCTTTCTATGGCCATTACTAAAATTCTTCACCTGCTGGTTTCATGTCCTATATGAGGCTTCTTGATGTTGGGCCTTGATATCCATTTAGATTCTATATTATTTGACTAATAATTCTTTTGTTCCACTCTTCTTGAGTTCTTTATCCAATTTTTGTTATTCTCCTTGTAGCTCTTTATTTTCTCAACCAACTTATACAAGCTTTGTCATGCTTCCATGACTCTTATATCCAATCCTAGGCTTGAATTTACCTGATTACACCTCTAGTTATGCAAAGTGTGCAAGCAACCACTTTGTTATAATTATGCATGTTATAAAAAAATTGTCAATTAATGCTATGGGTCCTTTTTATGTTTAGTTCATGAAGAATTACATCATAGCTCTCCCAATTATAATAATTCCAGGTTATTCTACACCGAATCAACTTTCCAACAACTATACTCATGCCTCATTCTGATCTCTGAGTTGAAAGTTATGGCTTCTTGAAAAAGCCATTTTCACTCCATTTATTCATTTTCTTCACTGGTGTAATTTTATTGAAAGACCAACTTCTGTCAACTACATAAGAAAACATATCAAGAACTAGAGAAACTTTTTTTATGAGGCATAGATAATACTAATGACAAAGAGTTCATAAAACTCTCATATTTTCAAGCCGATGCTCCAGTAAAAAATTGCAACAATTTGGAATTTGCAACTTTGTCCTTTTTTCACCCATTTTTCCAGACTTGGAATGTTTAGCAAAACTGGCTATCTCTCAATATGTGCACTTCTAGAAATATTTCACTAAATCAAAGTTGTCTTCCTTGATGATTACATAAAATGTCGAATAAATAAATTTTCCAATTTTGTTATCTAGGGTCACTTTTCCTCTGAAAATCTCAAAAATCCCAAAAAGTGGCCCGAAGTAGTGGATTTTGGCCTATTTCAGCATCCTCATTCCAATCCCCTTAGGATTTATTCAGTTCCTTCATGGATTATTTCTGTGTCTTCTTTCTGGACAGTCCCCAAGAGTTTCAACTTAATCTAGACCTCCACCAATGATATGTATACAGATCTTTAAAAACCACTATTTTGCAATTTCTAGCAAATCCAAGCAGAAATGGGCAATGACCCTCTCTAACACTTTTGTAGAAATCCTCTCTCTGTACAAAACCCATAAGTTTCATCTCAATTCGATTTCTCTGCATTGGTATCCTGCTTCCACTATGAACTCTGATTTAGAAGTGGCTTTCTTGCTTTGAGTAATTTTAGACAAAGTAACTAAGTCATAGTTAGAAAATCCTTCTTAGGCACTCCTATGCTTGGCACATAGAGATGATTCACACATCATCTCCTAGGCTCCTTATTATATTTCACATCAAGCTTGCAACTATTTACACATCTCTACCTTCAAGGCTATGGAGTCTTACTTTTTCTTTCGATGCCCATTACTAAAATTCTTCACCTACTGGCTTCATGTCCTATATGAAGCTTCTTGTCATTGTGCCTTGATATTCATTTAGATTCTATAGCAATTGACTAATAATTATTTTGTTCCACTCTTCTTGAGCTCTTTATCCATTTTTTGTTACTTGCCCTGTAGCTCTTTATTGCTTCAACCAACTTCTACAAGCTCTGTTATGATTCCATGAATCTGATATCCAATCCTAGGCTTGAAGATATTTGATTATACATATAATTATGCAAAGTGTGCAAACAACCATTTTGTTAGAATTATGCATGTTATAAAATTTTTGTCAATTAATGTTGAGTCCTTTTTATGCTCAGTTCATGAAGAATTATATCATATCTTTCTTAATTATAATAATTCCAATTTATTTTACACCGAATCATCTTTCCAACGACTATACTCATGCCTCATTCTGATCTCTGAGTTGAAAGTTATTGATTCCCGAAAAAACCATTTTCACCCCATTTGTGCATTTTCTCCACTGGTGTAATTTTATTAAAAGACCAACTTTTGTCAACTACAGAAGAAAATATGTCAGGAACTAAAGAATTTTTTTATGAGACATAGATAAAAATAATGACAAGGAGCTCATAAAAACTCTCATATTTTCAAGCTAAAACTCCAGTAAAAAACCGCAACAATATGGAATTTGCAACTTTGTCCTTTTAAACCCATTTTTCTAGACTTCGAATTTTTAGCAAAAGTAGCTATCTTTCAATATGTGCACTTCTAGAAAAATTTTAGTAAATAAAATTTGTCTGTATTGATGATTATATAAAATGTTGAATAAATAAAATTTTCCAATTTTGTGATCTAGGGTAATTTTTCCTTCTTTGAAAATCTCAAAAATCCCCAAAAGTGGCTTGAAATAGTGGATTTTGGCCTATTTCAACATCCTCATTCCAATCCCCTTAGGATTTATTTTTTTACTTCATGGGTTATTTCTGTGTCTTATTTCTGGGCTATCCCTAATAGCTTCAGCTTAATCTAGACCTCCATCAATGATATGTACCCAGATCTTTAAAAATCACTATTTTGCAAGTTCTGACAAATCTAAGCAGAAATTGACAATGACTCTCTCTGACCCTTTTTTATAAATTCTCTCTATGTAGAAAACCCATAATTTTAATCTCATTTTGACTTAATATGCCCGATTGATGATCGAAATAAGAAAATGGCTCCAAACTTAATTTTTTTTTTGAAACTAATGGACATTTTTGCATATGTGACAATCTGCACCATCGATCTCAATTAAAAAGAGATATGGACCATTGATATGCTCTCACTCCCTCAACTACCAACCCGAACTTTGACCATCGACACCTTTCCTTGGAAATCGGTCGCAACACATATCTAAACCGGTCGACCCGATCGTCGACCATCAACCCCTTTCCTTGGAAATCGGTCACAACACATATCTAAACCGGTCGACCCAATCGTCGACCATCAACCCCTTTTTTTGGCAATCGGTCGCAACACATCTCTGAACTGACCGACTCGACCATCAAACATCCGTCATCGATGATTTTCAATGGAGGATGAAACACTCTCCCAATTCATCCCATCAACCATTCCCATTGACCGCTAAAAACACTTCTCCAATTCGACCGACCCGACTATCGTCCGTTGACCACTTCTTTGTTGACATGACATGACACGTGGATGCTGACATGGCATGACACATAAAATTTAACAAAAAAATATGGATGATGTGACACGACATGTGGATTCTGATGTGGCATGGCACATGGATGCTGATGTGGCATGACACATCATCATCCCCTTTCCTTCATTAACCATTGACCATTTTTCTTGGCCTGCCACTTTGCCAATTTGGCTGACCTGACCATCGGCCCGTTGACCATTTCCCATGGACAAATCGAAGACTTTGCCCAAATCCGACTGACCCAACCATCGATTGTTTTGTCCCGTCGACCATTTCCCATGGAAAATTAAACACTTCACCCACATTTGGCCGACCTAACCTTTGACTTGTCGACCTTTGGCATAATTTCTTGGCCAACTCCAACACTTAGAAAATTTTCAACCAAGTCCTAATGAATATGGACCGTCTATCGGCCCTAACATACAAACAACCAAAATTGAATACCAACCGTTGATTTTCCTCTTTTTCCAACTGTTGAAAATGAATCTCGACCGTCGATTTGGTAACTTTTCCAAAATTTGCAAACATTAGAATTTTTTAAAACTTTTAAGGATGAATGTGGGTTGTTGATCTCAAGATCAAACACAATATCGACCATCGATTCATCAAACTCTACCCAACACTATAGTGGCCATTAAAATTCAAATTTTCGATCTTCTAGGTCGAATCTAACTCTACAGCTCTGTAGATCGACTACATTAAACTTCTTAGACAATCTCAAATCATTTAAAATCAGATTTGCTTATGAATTTGATGTTTTCTCTCTAATTTTCCACTGTTTTTCCCCAAATTCGCTTAAGACTGAAGTTTGCAACAACAATTTTTCCCAATTTGCACCCATTTCATCCCATACCAGTTCGGTGTTTGAACCAAAAGCTCTGATACCAATTTGTAACGTACCCAACCACCAACAAGGTGGCCACGCTACTCTAAATCGCACTTCAAAAACTGATTTCAAATTCTAATAATAATTAATTAAAAAGTAAGCATGAAATAATGCAATAACCACACATGCAATAATCAAGATTCATTCTAAACCATCCAAGAACTGAACAACATTCCTTGCACAACAATAACTAGCAAACATGCACACATAAACACACCTCAGAGATAAATAAATACACAACGAAATAAACATTATATAGAGAACATAGATAATGCTTATCTTTTCAAGTAAACATTCACCAACTATGTTGGTTGTGGAGCCTGATTATCTTCCTGATTCAGAGGTCCTTGCTTTCAGCCGTGTTTATACCCCATGAAGTATTTACACCCCAAAAGTATGTACACTCTTCCACGCGGGGGAGTGCAGAGGGGGGGTACCCCCTCTGCGGGGTCTGGGGGGGCTATCCCCCCGGC
>JASDQU010712444.1:522-19103 GCA_032191745.1 Picea mariana | reverse complement strand
CTTAGATCTGGATTCAGCTCGAGGGTGATAGAGTGTGCAAAGGTAGCTTCTCTAATATACGGTTCGAAGGAATGGCCTACTTAACGTGTGTTTATCTTAGAAATCTACAGTTACATGTTTTTTCTTCTAAGTTCCATTTTTTAATATGAAAATTTTTCTCGTTGATTAGAGTGCAGATTGTTTCGGAGATTAGAAAAATGGAATATGAAAAATATAATATTAAGAGGCCTAGACTCCTAGTTTAATGCATTGTCTCTTGTCTTACATGCTACTGTATTGATATCATGTGATTGTTTATATAAAAGAATTGATATTTAAATGATTTCCTAGACTAGAGTGATATATATATATATATATATATCACTCTAGTCTAGGAAATCATTTAAATATCAATTCTTTTATATAAACAATCACATGATATCAATACAGAGATTAAGTACTGGAAAAAATCTAGTAATTTTATTTATAACTAACAAGGTTTAAGACTCTAAACACTATTATTAATGCAATAGAGGAATATAGTAGATACAATAATTTAATTGTTCTTGTTAGCAGATACCAGAAGTCTTGATGGTGGTCAGAACATTACCAAGTTATCCCCCTTCCCAAGGAAGGTTACACTTGGCATAAGTAAAGAATTCCATGCTACGAGTTAAGGAAACATGCTTTTAAGAGGTTGATAAGTACTCTATGTTAAATACCCCACCTAACCACTCATTAAAAAATTGCCACCATATAAATCAACGTTGATCGGTCGGGGGTAAACCATTATATGAATATTACTTAGATATCTAATAAGTAATCTAACATTTGATACAATGCCTTTAGGGAAAGGTGGAGGCATCTGTTGACCTTAGAACATAAGTAACATAGATTTACAATAAGGTTCCCATAAGGGACGAGAATCCTAAGAACAATGCTAAGATCCTTAAAACAAAAATACACAAGGTCGAATTCGATATGTATGTATCATTGCCATGAATCACGTAGATAAAACAAGTAAGGTTTATGGTATGGGATTAAGTAGATTTAATATAACACTGTATAATTTTTTGTATATTTATATGTATGAAATATTGTAAATGGAGAGAAGTATAATTACATAACACTCGCAAATAAGTGATCTCTTATCAAAAGAAGTTTTGGAATGACCTTGAGTAAGAAGAGTATAAATTATTACGCACCTAGTAGCTAGATCTGTAATGCGATGTTGCATCCATTATTTGAAAAAAAATAATTGTTGAGAGTATTACGGGTATGTGACATAATCGTATCCTAGCTATAGGAACTGCACTTGGCCTTTATGGGCTCAATCACATAAAACTAATTTTTTATTGTTATATTTTCTTCTTACCTCTAGGAAGAAATTTTTTATTGCAGGAAAGATGACAAAAGTACCTATTCCACTTGAAGAGGGATCACATCAAAATTCACCAAAAATTCATGAACAAGGAAATATTGGTGATGGGAATATATGGGTTGATTTGAATGAAAGAAGGGATACAAGACAATCTGAATTAATTCAGACTGTATGAGGTTTAAGGGAAGAATTAAAAACTATTAAGGAAGATAATGAACGAATTCTGAAGACACAAGAAGAACTTAATGCAATGTTGTTAGAAAAATTGTGTAATCATAATTTTGATAGAAATAAAGGTCAATTTTCTAGTAATTCTAAAATTGATCTGCATTAGAAAAAGGCTAGAAAAAATGAACATATTTAATCAACAACAGAATTTGTTTTTAATGAAACTGAAACTTCAAATGAGGATAGTGCTAACAAGAAACAAATCATTAAAAAAGAAACATAAGCATCATGATGAAATTATGGGATAATTTAAAAATATTAAACCTCCAATCTTTAATGGTGAGATTGAAATTGGAGAAGAGGCAAAAGCTTGGCTTTCGAAAATGCAAAAGTAATTTTAGATATATAATTACTCAAGTAAACTTAAGGCAAGAATGGCCATCTACAATCTGACTAAAAAGGAAGATATTTGGTGGCAAGATATCAAGAGAGTAAAGAGTATTAAAGAACATAAAATCACTTGGAATACTTTTAAAAGATATTTTAAGAAACAATATCTATGAGAACAATATTATGAAGGAAAGGCTAAAGAATTTTATGAATTAAAATTGGGAAATTTAACTATGAAATATTTTTGCAGAAAATTTCTAAGTCTATTACACTACGTACCTTATATTGTGGATGAAAAACCAAATATACAACGCTTCCTGGGTTGTTTACCTGCCTCGCATAAAGATAGGATTGAGTTTGAAAATCCTAAGACTTTAGAGAAATCTATGCATAAGGATAAATTGTGCTTTGAAAAATATAAGAACAGAAATGAAAAGGCTAAAAATTGGAAGGGAAAGAAGGTTGAAAGGTTTGATCCACGAAGAAAAGGGGGAAAAATTTTCAATAAGAACATTGTCAAAGAGTTTCGGGGAAATAACTACAGAAACAATAAGCCTTATAACCCATCTGAATATAGAAACACAAAACCAACAACCTTTTATAACAAAGAAACTTCCCAAAAAGAACCAGTAAAATGTTGGGAGTGTGGTGAACCACATTATTTCAAGGATTGTCCTTACGGGAAGAAGAGATTAACAACATTATACATACAATTAGGGAAGCAATAACAGTTAAGAAAAGCTTTGGAAAACAGATAGGTAGATCATCAAGCTTACATGGTGGAATTAGAAGGTGTGTTGAACAATCAACCAATTTCCATTTTGACTGATCCAGGTGCTAGTCTAACTAGCTCACCAATATGAAATGATTAAAGAAATGTTCCATGGTCTCTTCATTTTGCTAGTACATAAATCACATGAATGGACCCTCAAACCCTCGATGTCATAGTTTTTCCCAAGTGAAGTCTTTTTCTCTGGCCACTTTCCAATTATTGTCCCAGATGTGTGGGTGGTCTTCATCCAACTTCCTCATTGTCAATAACTAGGACTCTTTCATGGTGTAAAATCCTAACCCTTTCATTCCCCATATTTGAATGTTCTACCCTCTTTTGTATCTTATGTTATCATCCTACAATATATCTCAAATCCTCCTTCTTTTTCTTCCTCCAGTGTTTCAAGCAAGGTTTATTTTGGTTTCCATATGCTCCAAACTATGGGATGGTGATTTTCCTAAAGTTGTAGGTATCATTCTAGTAATTGTTGACATAGGATTTGTTTTTACTAATGAAGTGATGATGCATTCCCTGAAGAGTACAGTCAAATATTAAGGTGGGTCTCTACTACTAAGAGTCTTCCCAATATAGGGTAGAGGATATATCTCTAACATCCCAAGAACTATAATTCTATACTAGGTCCTTATTATTTTAGGCACTTTTTTAGATAAGGGAACCTCTTAGATTATCAACCAATCAAATGGGGTTATCTTCTACCTATCTATTTTTTTATCTCCATATCATTTCCTAGAGAGACTTGTTTTTTTTTATCCACTACCACTAGATATTGCCACCAAAATATTTGTTCATAGTATAGATGTCTCTCATTCCAAGGCCTCCCAAAGTTTTTGGAGGAAAATTTATTTCTAAGCCACCAAGGCCCATATTTTTCCTCTCTACTACTTCCCAAAGAAACTCTATTCAAAGTCCTTTGATTACATTAATTATTTTTGGGGGGAAACTCATGCCCAAAGAGATATAATCGAAAGTACAAAACATAAATTTGATTAGGTTGACCCTACCTACTAAAGGGAGGCACCGTAAGGTCTAGATACCCAAATGTTGTTCCATATTATAAATAAATTCCTCCCATGAGGATTTATTCAGTCTAGGATTAAGGAGAGGGAGGCCTAGATATTTTCTTGGAACATGCCCCATTGGAATCCAATAATTCTGTAGATTTTGAATTGGATGGTAGGTTTAGTATTCAAGAAAAATATTTCATATTTAGCATCATTAACTAGCCCTCCTAAGGTTAGTAGAAAGGTGTATAAGACCCTTTGGAGCGTTGTGGCCTCCTTGGAGGTTGAGGATCCTAGCATGAGGTTCTCATCGACAAATTGTAGTGTAAGAGGGCTTCTCCTTCATTAGAGAATTCAACCGTTTAATTGATTTTCTATGGATGGTTGTAGTGAGGGGCCTTCCACTACAAGGATAAATCCTTCTTGTGAATGTTTTTATGGAATCTCCCTGAAAAATATATACCTTCTTTGTTTATAGCGGAGGCGGTGTTGGCAGCCACACATGAATTTGATATTTAACACGATCGGAAGAAATTTCATTTTTTTGTAGCTGCCATCACCTTAATTTTGTAAACATTTTTTAGAGTTTCGAAATGATTGCTAGATTAAAAGATTTCCTTGTTAATTTCTTATTGTTTGCATTTTTCGTTTTTTTAATTTTTAATTCATGACTGCAAGCATGAATTAAACATAAAACTTAGCTTGGTTTTATAATTTTTTGTGCCTTAGAAACATCTTTTTAAAGGCCACCCATATTTAATTAAAATGAAAATCTTATGAAATAGTTGTTGGATCCATTTTTTGTGTTAATACGATTCTTATTGTTTCAATGGTTTGATAGTTCATTATTGAATTGTTTTGATTCATGAACAACTCTGGTTAATTATTTGATATCTTTTTGTTTCAATGGCCGTATCAGCATTCATACCAATGAGTACAGACCTATTGTACTTGCATTTTCTCCTTACCTGGCTGGCTCAAAGCATTAATGAAGCTATTCATTATCTACATAGGGTTTGGTACTTTGTATTTTTGTCAATCATCATAAGAGATGGTAAGGAATACAATGAACCCTCTAGTTTTCGTTCCCACCATCCGAGTTATGATAACCCACAGGTTCTGCTATTTTCGTGTTTCCACTCTCCATTCAGACTTGTTTTTGTTTCTCACACGATTGGAAGATTTTAAAACCATCATGCAAACTCTTTACACTATACCTAATGAAAATTCATAGACACAGAATGCAATCATTGTTGATTATTCCCAAATTGGTCATCCCCGTGAAACATTGACATTATTCAATTAAATGCAAGTCCTAGGCATAAAACCCAACTTAATCATTGTGGCTAGTGTCATGCTTTCATATGCAAGTTTATTGGATCTAGAACAAGGTTAGTAGATCCACATTTATGTAATAAAAAATTAATTTAGGGTTAGGGTTATTGTGGGCAATAGTCTGTAAAAATGGAATGTAATCATTGTTGGTTGGGATAGAAGTAAACCTTGTTGGGAATGGCATGTAGTAAGCACTTAGCCATGGTGACTTGGTGAGGTTCCTCAAATTGGCAATGAAATCAACCTTGATAGGAACTAAATGCAATATTACAACACCCCAATAAAAATTATCTCCAGTATATCCTATCTAAATTAATATTGATCATGAAATATTGCATCCATGGTTACGCAATAAGAAGTGCATTTGGTTGTGGAATTGACTATGGAACAAGGTAAGAAGTCCATTTGGTTATGGAATTGGCTATGGAACAAGGTAAGAAGTGCATGTGGGTATTTTTATCATTTCCCACTAATTATTCAAAAGAATTCCTAAACAAGATGTTGGATCATGGAATGCAATCATTGTTGGGTATTCCCAGATTCACTATCCTTATGAAGCCTTGAGATTCTTCAGTGAATTGCAAGTCTTGAGAATAAAACCCAACTCAATCACCGTCATTAATTTTCTACTTGCATGTGAAGATTTATTGGCTCTAGAACAAGGTACACAAATCCATGGAATGCAATCATTGTTGATACACATAATCAAAATTGTTACACTATGTTCGATCTAAATTAATAGTCACAAAATCTTACATCGATGGTTATGAAATAAGAAGTGTAATTGGTTATGGAATTTGGATTTGGGAAAAGGTAAGAAGTGCATTTGGGGATTTTAGCATTGCCCACTAATAGTTCAAAAGAAATCCTAAACTAGATGTTGGGTCATGGAATGCAATCATTGCTAGTTATTTCAAGATTCTCCATCCCCATGGAGCCTTGACATTTTTCAATTGGAATGCAATCATTTGGTCTCTATGAAGCATTGACATTCTCTAACAAAATGCAAGTATTGTGTGTAAAACCCAACTTAATCAACATGGTTAGTGTTCATCTTACATATATAAATTTATTGGCTCTGGAACAAGAAGTTATGCAAAGTGTATTTGGTTATGGAATTGGTGAACAAGGTAATTAATGGATACATGATTACGAAGTAGTTTTATGAATATTGCAACCATGAATCATTGAAATTCTAACTTACCATGAAATGATATAAGTATGTGACAAAACCCTTGTTGGGAATGAAATGTAGCAAGCACATTTGCCTACATGGTGACTTAATGAGGTTCCTCAACTTGTTAATGACATGAGCCTTCTTAGGAACCGAATGCAAGATTCAAAAGAAAGCCTAAACTAGATGTTGGGTCATGGAATTCAATCATTTGTTATTCCAATATTCTCCATCACCATGAAGCCTTGACATTGTTCAATTGGAATGCAATCATTGGGTCCCATGAAGCCTTTACATTCTTCAAAGAAATGAAATTCCTTGGCATAAAACCCGATTCAATCACCATGGTTAGTGTCATGCCTACATGTGCATATTTATTGGCTCTAAAACAAGGTAAGTGGATCGACATAATTAAATCATTGGTGTTTATTCCCATATTCACAATCCCCATGAAGCCTTGACATTATTCAACAAAATGCAAGTTATCTTGGGCATAAAACCCAACTCAATCACCATGGTTAATGTTCAATCTATAAGTGCAGATTTATTGGCTTTGCAACAAGAAGTGGAATAAGAAATGCAATGGGTTATGGAATTGTTTCTAGAACAAGGTATTAGTGGATCCATGGTTATGCATGAGTGTACTTAAATACAATGTTCCCATGGGAAATGCATTTGTAGACATGTATGCCAAATGTGGGGATTTTAGCACCGCCTATAAATTGTTCAAAAGAATGCCTAAACGAGATGTTGGGTCATATAATGCAATCATTTTTTGTTATTCCCATATTCAACATCCCATTAAATCCTTGGCATTCCTCAACAAAACGCAAGTCTTAGGAATAAAACCTAACTTAATCATCGTAGTTAGTGTTCTTCCTGCATGTGCAAATTTATTGGCTCTAAAACAAGGTAAGTAACCCCATGGAATGCAATAATTATTATTTATTCCCAAATTCACCATCCACATGAAGCCTTGATATTCTTCAATGAAATGCAAGTTTCCATGGGCATAAAACCCAACTCAATCACTATGGTTAATGTCTTTATTGTATGTGCATGGTTGTTGGCTTGAGAACAAGGTAAGCAAATTTTCAAGGTAAGGTCCAACTTTTTATTATCAATCACAATAAGCATTGAGAGAAATCAAGGACAAACCTTAATGCATAATTTTAAGGATGTTGTTAATGAGGATCCTTTTGACAGGTGAGTGTTAAAAATTTGCAATCCAAACAAAAAGGGAAAAATTGGTCCTAAGCAAGGAAGTGATTGAAGTTAACTTGTGATTTAGATTATGGTTCTAATTATGACATCAAAACAAATGTGAGAGAAGGCATCATACGCAATCCATCATGAAAACAATGTTAATGACACTCATGGAAAAAACAAGGCATCATAATATCGTATCTCGCTTATCGTTGGGATATGTTAGCATTAATCACAAATTGTTTAAAAGGATGTGTAAATGAGATATCAGATTATGGAAAGTAATCATTTATTAAATGAAATGTTGGGTGATGTTGGGTCCCCATTAAGCCTCCACATTCTTCGACAAAATATAATTCTTAGGCAACTTAATCACCATGGTTAGTGTTCTACCTACATGTGCAGATTTATTGGCTCTCGAACAAGGTAAGCATATCCATGATTAGCAATAAGAATTAGATTTGAATATAATGAAGCCGGATCATGGAATGCAACCATTGTTGGTTTTTACAGATTGACATCCCCCATGAAGCCTTGGCATTCTTAAATGAAATGCAAGTTTTCCTAGGCATAAGATCCAACGTAATCACCATGGTTTTATTTTGGAAGCAATGTTGAAATTCAAGGTTTATGAAATTGATAACTATTAAGACTGGTCAACAAGATTTTTGCATAAGATAAATCAATTCTCATTGATAAATTTTTATCTTCGTGTCATTCTAGGGAATTGATCTTAGGCAATAGTTTAGGTTGTTGAGATTACCCTTTCACATGAATAATTATGTCAAGCTCAAGCTCAAGGGGGTTTTAGAGGGTTGGAATGCATTAATTCATGCAGTGCTCCCAAATATTGAGCCATCATATGAAGAATATAACACATTTAAGAAGTCTTCTTAAGACTACATTTTAGGCCAAGCTTGAAATGGAGGGCTACAAATTAGGGTAACTAGATTGAGAGCAAACAATTTTGAAAAGTAGCCTTCATCGAGTAGTGTTGAAATATCTTTGAAAGTTTAAAGAATTTTGGAAAGCAGCAAAACTCAATTTGCAGAGATTGTTGGATAAGGAAGCAACCATTTTTTTTAAAGTATTGGTTAGAAATGAAGATGCAACAACATTAGGCCAAAATAAAGATGTGTTAAATAAGCATACACTCAAGAAAGTACGAATTTGAAGGAAAACCTAGAATAATGTTTGGAAGAGCCATAGTAACGGAGGATCATATCCCTACAATGAGTTGTCATTCCAAATAATGAATAAGAAGAAGGCATTCATTGGATCTTCAAGGCTCCGAAGAATCCAACAAATTCAATTTGCACAAAGTTTTATCTATAATAGTTCAACCTATGAGTGATACAATACTTTTGAAAGTTACTTCTGTTTTTGGTTCAATGAACAATTCTATTGAATTCACAACATACATAACTGATTTTTTGGATTCTTTCTACAACTAACTAGGATTCCATCTACATCTCCAATGATGTCTCATTCATGGTTCTTTAGATTGAGTTGGGTTTTATGGTTAGAAGTGTATTTGAAACTGATAGTGTCCTGGGCATTGCATTTGTAGACATGTATGGCAAATGTGGGGATGTTGGCATTGGCTAAAAATTGTTTAAAAGAATGCATAATGAGATGTTGGGTCATGGAATGCAATCATCACTCAAACGATATGTTGGGAGATGTTGAGTCCTCGTGAATCCTTGACATTCTTCGATGAAATGCAATTCTTGAGCATAAAACCCAATTCAATCATTGTGGTTAGTGTTATGCCTACATGTGCAAATTTATTGGCTTTGGAACAAGGTAAGTAGATCCATGGTCATGAAATAAGAATTGGATTTTAATCTAATGAAGTTGGGTCATGGAATGCAATCATTGCTATTTATTTACAAAGTAACCTCCCCCGTGAAGCCTTGGAATTCTTCCACAAGATGCAAGTTGTCCTAGGCATAAAACCAAACTCGATCATTGTGGTTAGTGTTTTTCTTGCATGTGCAGAGTTGTTGGTTATGGAACAAGGTGAGCATATCCATGGTTATGGAATAAGAGTTGGATTTGAATGTAATGTTGTTGTGGGTATTGGTATTGCATAACGTAATACAATCATTCCCAATTGGGATGAAGTGCATTTGTATATGATGTTGTCATGGTCATTTCTTTTTACCTAAACCCCATAACCCTACATTAAAAAAATGTGCTAAATCTCAAAACGGACGTGAGAAATTTAATTCAACTGGAAGCCTGATTGCTCTATTATATTGGCCTTGATGCAACCATGTTTCCCCTCAAATATTGTTTATCTCATACATGCCCAAACACACCCTTCTCCATAAGATCTTACATTCCCTTCTCACCAACCCCGAGACAATTCCTCTCAAGCTTGAACACACCCTTCTCTAGCTAAATTTGTCTTTGTGCCTAATGAAATGAATCATCACAACTCTCTTAGAAACAATAATGAACTAAATAAAACTTGCCCTACCTTCAAAAAATTAAGAAAACTAACCCTCCCTCTATTTTGGTAACATCATCCCTATGTTTTGGTAATAAGCAATGTCCATTTTGAAAATGGTGGGATTAGAAATGAAGCATTCAAGAATTGAGGTTGTTTTCATCCAAAACCCAAGAAATCTGAAATTTTTCTTTTGTTATAGTGTAATATTTTACCCCTTTTTTTCCTCATACTCAATCTTATCGACCTCTTTTACGACCATATTTTTTAATGTCAAAATAAACTGCACAGAGTAGATTGTAAAATAGCTCACCAACTTCTAATACGAGGGAAAAAAGCACCTAAGGTCTAACTCTTGAGTCTAACTCTAATTATAAGTCCAATTTCTAGTCCTAAGCCTAAGTTATAGTCTAGGTCATATGTCTAAGGTCATTAACTTCAAAGGAATTAAAATAAATTTGATTATTTTATATAAGCCTAGGATCATTTAATTTGACCGTATGCATTGAGTGTGAGGATCAACCTCATTCGAGATGTACAAAAATCCTTTCCTTTATTGCATGTGAGTGAGGTTAATGGAGAATAATGTGTTACCTCGACCTCCCCCTACTCCTAAGTGTCAATATGAGGTTTAATTAAATTATTAAAACTCTAAAGGGAACTCAATTTAAAACAAAGGAAGATTGCCTCCTTCATGTAGTCCATGGATTTTTTGCTTTTAGAAGAATTCCAAGTAGGTAAGTCCATATGCCTCCTCAAGGTATATAATTTATCTCTTCTAGAACAATCCATGTCACATTAATCATTTTCCTAGGGAAAGTCCCCAAGAAAGAAATTTATATTCTTCTTGAGGCTATAACAGGGCATGTACAAGACATTTGTGAAAACTTCAAAACACGACAACTATTAAGCGGTTAATGAAATATTGGTAAGCATTAATATGTAAAGAGGTAGTCCAATGGGCAGTGCCTGCATTTTAGAATAGAGAAAAATTATTTTTCAAAATTGAGTTTGAGAATAATGATGAATTAGAGTGAATATTACTAGGAAACCCTATAATTATGTAACATCCCCGCTATAATCCCCAGTTTAGTTAATGTGTAATATAGATATAATGTATGAATGTGGCTATGGCCAAGTGATGTATATGCGAATTGTATTTATCAATTTTAATAAATAAAATTTGATGCCAGTTGTTGGGGGATATGGGAAGAGATGGGGGTTGATTAATCCGCAAGAGAGGAGGGGTCTAAAAATGGGGTTTTATTTATGAGTTTAATTCCCAAATCCTTTTCTCGAATTTTTAATGTTTTGAGTGAACCTTCTAATTTCCTCTTGAGTGTAGAAGAACCCAATCATCGAATGCATGTAAGAGGGTGGGTGTGAGGAGTCACATCCCATAGTTATTGGGAGCATGGGGTTGAAGTACAATCATCTTAGGGAAGAGTGTAAGTCAAGAAAGCAAGCAAAAGGGAGGAAATTTGTATGGCCAAGAGGTAGTTGTAGACGGTCATGTTTTTACATGAAAAACAAGCAGAGAACATGGAGGAAGAGCAATGGAGCTAAAGAAACAATGGAGGGTGAATTTTGGAGTGTTTTTTAAGTTGAATACTAAAGAAGCAATTTTTCAGGCTTACATAAGAACTAGGTTGTCAGGCCTAAAGATTGAACTCTGTGAGAGTTGCACTGCAGCAGCAAGCTAGTTGTTGTTTAGTTTCTTGGTAGTTTTCCTAGCAGTAAGTTCCTTTGAGTTCCTAGTAGTAAGATTCATGGTTATCTGCACCGAAGAGACCCTAATAAATGAATGGGGTGCCTAATGGAATGAGAGCAATGAAGGGGTACACTCCTTGGTTTGGGTGGGTTAAGAGGAAGAAAGATGGTAGAAATCAGGATAGTTGTAAGAGAATGTCAGTGGGTTGTGGGATTATCTGAATTTTGAATGAACAGTGAGAGACACCCTCTTTTGTGGATTCCTATCCCTAGCTCACGGGCGAATTGCTATTGAGATCTATAACAATAAGTTTATGATTGGGTGGAACGATTGTCCCAGGCAGCTAGTTGCACAACTCTTTTAAAATATAAGTGTTTATCTTGTTTTGTGTTACACTTATAGTCATTATGTTGTGTATTAATTCTATATGCGAGGATGCTTTTATATGCTATTGTATGAAGTTAATTAGTTTCATTCATGTTTATTTCAACATGTTGTAGTTGCATTTAAATTAATGGTAGTTGAATGGTTAGATTTGTGCATGTTACTATAGTTGGTAAGCTATAGGATTAATTAGTAGAAAATTTCAAATTTATGGGTATTTTCGCAAGCAATGGACCTCAATTGGGTTGGGGTACATTACAGATTGTTATCAGAGCTCAAGGTTCAACAACGAGCTTGTATGGGCCAAGACTAGTGCAAAATTGGTATAATTTCATTGTTGCAAAGTTTCACATGTGACGTATTTGGGAAAATTTGGGAAATTGGAGTGAAATCCCCAAATTTGTGAGAAAATTCAAATCTAAATTTCCCTCATAACAGTCTAAGAGGTGATTAAGGGCGTCAATCTACATGTTGAAAAATTAAATTCGACTTGAAGGTTGAAATTTATGTTTTAATGGTGCTGGAGAAGTTGGGAGAGTTTGATGGATCAACGACCAAGATCATGTTTGATTTTGAGATCAATGGCCCAGATTCATCCTAAATTAATCAAAAACTTATAGGTTTTTCATAGTTGGAAAAATGGATTAGACCGATGGTCGAGATCCATTTTCGGGGTTTGGAAAAATGGAGCAAATCAACAATCGAGATCTATTTTCAGAGTCAACAAAATAGAGAAAACCATCGGTTGACACTCATCGGAAGAGTTGGGTGAAGTATGGTAAATCAACAATCAAGATCATTTTGACTTGGAGATCGACTACCCAAATTCATCCTATATTTGTTCAAAAATTTGCAAGTATCGGAGTCATGAGTGAATTCAGTTTGCCAAGAGAAATTTCCAATGGTCGAGTTGGAAAAATCGACGAAGTCTTTCATTTGACCAAGAGCATTGATCATCGATGATTGGGTTGGAAAAATTGGCAAAGTGTTTCTTTCGACCAAGAGAAACCATCGATTGTTGATGGTCGGGTCAGCTAAATTAGGGAAGTGTTTGGTTCATCCAAGAGAAATTATCGATTGTCGATGAAGGGAAAGAGGAGGATGAGACGACATGTCATGTTAGCATCCACATGTCATGACACATCAGTGTCCATGTGTCATGCCACTTCAACCAAGAAATCACTTATCGTCGATGATCGGGGTTCGACAAACTTCACAAACAAGTTTAGTTCACTAAGGAAATTGTCAATCGTCGATGATCGGGGTTCGACAAAATTTGTGAACAAGTTTGGTTTGCCAAGGGAAATCATCGATTGTCATTGGGGTTTCGGATGTTGGAAAATCAACGATCCTGAGTGATTTTGAGTTGGTTATCAATGGTGGAAATTCATCTATGGGATTGGGAAAAGTTTAGTGGATCGATGGTTGTGATTAATCTCGATTTGGAGATCAACGGATCGGATTAAAAGATTGTTATAACAGTAAATAAGTAATTTTTTATGAAAAAAAATCAATTTTTGAAGGTCATCAACTTGTGGAGAAATTTTGAGGCCCTAAACAACATTTTCAAGTAGTCAAAATGAAAGAACTTGGAAGGAGCTTTCTAGCAAACTATTATGAGCGCAAAACATAGCTAGTATGAGGAAGTTACAGCTGAAACAGTATAGGGTATTAATCGAGTACCAATTTACTTCCAAAGGGTATAACTCCTTGCTCAGATTCAGTTTGGGGCACAGGAGCAGCATGTGAAAAAATATGGGCCATAGAAGACAACCATTGAGCCAGATTTGGAATTTGACTAACTGAAACTATACATGATGAAAGAGAAGACACATGCAGTAGTAAAAAATAAAAATGAGAAAACAGTTAAAACTTCCACATACCATAACTTTCAACTCAAATCTCATATTTGGGCAAACGAATAGTTGTTGGAAAGGTCTTGAGGAGGCGAAACCATCTATTAACCCAAAAAAATTATTTGAGTAGTATAAATTGCAGTCAACTCAAAAGAAGATGACTAGTGGCCTAAAGAGCAGAAAAATTATGCATTATTTTTCCAAAAATGTGTGTGTGTGTGTGTGTGTGTTTAACATAAATTTTGTTTCATGCATATTTTCTTGCAGAATTTAGAGGTTCGGGAGGGAAGTTTGGTTCTTATATGAAAACTACATATTTTTAATATGTTGTAGAGGCAATCCAATAAGAACTTTGGCACAAAGCAAGTACCTAGTGCTAGACAAGTGACAACATCTAGATCCCATAGCAAAAAGGATGATCATGGGAATGGCAAACAATCAAGAAGTATGAGAAAGCATCATCATTCCCCATAGAAATCCACTAGAATTACTCGAGCAAGATCAAGGTTGAGGAGCAGCCCAAGTGTGTCTTATATCAGGAGGTAGAAGAGAAGGCCTGAGACATACATTTTATAAGGTGAACTCAAGAAAATTAAGTCACCAACTTTTAATGGTGAGCATATAAAGGGAGAAGAGGTCGAGGCATGGTTGTTGGAAATGAAGAAATATTTCTAGCTGCATGATTACCCCTTAAGGGTAGAAACAAGAATTGTAACCTACCACTTGCAAGGAAATGCAACTATGTGGTGGGATTAGAGTAAGAAATCCAAGAACCTTGATAAGAAGAAGGTATCATGGAGGAATTTCAAAGGATATTTCCAAGAGAAATATTCATCAGAGCATTACTATGAAGAAATATGAAAGAGTTCTTTGAACTCAAGTTGGGAAGCATGATAATGGATGAATATGAGAAGAGATTATTTGAGTTGTTGAAGTATGTGAACTTCATAAAATATGAGAAGGTCAATATCCAAATATTTTTTAGTGGGTTACCCTCCTTCTACAGTGAAAATGTAGACTATGATAACCCCGGGATTTTGGAGGAGGCCATAAGGAGAACAAAGCATCTTTATTAACAGAACAGAGGAAGGCTAGTCAACCAAAATGCTTAGAATGACAAGATGAAGGGTAAAAAGGAGAAAAGGTAGAAATGTTTTAAGCCACCCTTTTTTAGAAATAACTCCCAAGAAAATCAACAAGGACAATCAGCCCAAAATGAGCCTAGGATGGCAGATTCATTTGGGAAAAGGATAAGGCAGAAACCCATGAAGTGTTAGGGATGTGAGGGAGATCACTTGTATAGGGACTGCCCTCACAAAGGATAAAGAATGAGGATTTTCCACAACATTCAGGAGGGTGAAAAAGTTAAATATGTGGGAGGAAACATGCCAAGGCTATATGCAGCCTTGGACAACAAGCAAGTAGAATATCAATCCCCCATGATTGAAGTGAAAGGTAAGATTGATAACCAACCCATAAAAATTTTAATTGATTCTAGAGCTATCCATAGTTACATAAAAACTCTAACATTGTTGAAAGATTTCACTTACAAAGAATTAAGCATAAGAAATCTTGGTTAGCTCAGTTCGCCATAGGGGCTAAGAGGAAAATCAATGAGTTGGTTAAATATTGCCCAATTGACATGAATGGACTCGACACAAAGGTGGATGTGAACATCATACCATTAGGTACATATGACTTTCTAATTGGGTTGGATTGGTTGGAAAAACACCATGATGTCATAGAATGTTACAACAATATAATCACTTGTCTTTAAGGTAGGACAACAAGGAAAAGTTTGAGGTATTCCTAGAGTTATAGCTATTAGAGAAATTTCATCCATGTAGTTGAAAAAGAGTTTCAGGAAGTGATGTCAAATTTTTGCAGCCCATATGGAAGAGGAAACCAAAGATAAAATGGCAAGTATTGAAGACCATCTAGTCTTGAAGGATTTTGGGGATGTTTTCGAGTACATTCCAGGATTGCCACCAAAGAGAAAGATTGATTTCTCCATTTATTTGGTGCTAGGAGTTACCCCAATGTCCAAGACACCTTAGAGAATGGGCACACCAGAGTTGAAGGAGTTGTTGATGCGGCTTGAATAAATTTTAAATAAGGGGTATATACACCCAAGTGTGTAACCTTGGGGTGCCCAAGTTCTTTTTGTGAAGAAGAAGGATGGAACCTTAAGGTTTTGCATTGATTTTAGATGGCTAAATAAGGTTATCATAAAGAACAAATATCCTTTGTCAAGGATTGATGATCTATTTGATCAAGTGAAAGGTGCAAGAATATTTTCCAAGATCAAATTGAGATCAATTTATCATCAAGTGAGGATAAGGAAGAAGATATCAACAAGACAACATTCAGGACAAGATACAAACATTATGAATTTATGATAGTGCCATTTGGAATATCAAATGCTCCATCAGTTTTCAAGTGCCTGATGAACGTAGTGTTCAAGGAATAACTGGACAATTTTGTAATTGTCTTCGTAGATGATATACTCATCTACTAAAAAAACATAAGAGAAAATGAGAAACATTTAAGAATGGTGTTGCAATTTTTGAGAGACCATAAGTTGTATGTCAAGGTAAGTAAATGCATCTTCTATCAAAGAAGATTCATTACTTGGGTCATATTATTTCAGTAGATGGGATAGTAGTTGATCCTAAGAAGATATAGACCATTAGAGGATGGTCAATGCTAAGAAATGTGATAGAGGTTAGATCATTCATGATTCTTGTCGATTATTACCGAAGATTCATAAAAGGATTCTCAAGGATTGCAAGCCCAATCACTTCTTTACAAAAGAAGGGAGTGAAATTTGAATGGACTTCCAAGTGTGAAGAGAGATTTCAACAACTGAAAGACATTTTGACAAGTGTGTCAATCCTCAATATTGTGGATCCGAACAACAAATTTGTGGTGTGCACATATGTGTGCAAGTAAGGGATCAGTGGAGTCCTCACACAAAAGGATCATGTGGTATGTTATGAGTCCCAAAAATTAAAAGAGCACAAGAGGAATTACGCTACCCATGATTTAGAATTAGCATCCATTATTCATGCGCTTAAAATATGGAGGCATTACCTCATGGGGAGAAGATTTGAGCTAAGGACAGACCATTGTGGTCTAAAACATTTGTTTGGAAAACCCACATTAAATGTCAGGAAAACTAGATGGCTTGAATTTCTCAGTGAATATGGCTTTGAAATTAAACATATAAAAGGAAAATAAAATTAGGTGGTCGATGCATTCAGCAAAAGAGCACACAAGATGCATGCTACATCCATTAGCAGGTACATGACTGATTTGAAAGATAAATTATTGAAGTATCAAACTTAGATCAACATTATTTGCAAATAAAGGAAACATTACATCGAGGCAATTTGCAGCAGCAATTTAAATATTATGAACTACAAGAGGATGGAATATTCATGTATAGAGGAAAATTATACGTGTTGAACTCCAGAGAGATGAAAAATATAGCATTGATACAATTGCACAATGTGCCATATACTAGGCACCCAGGATATCAGAAGTCAATTGCAGATGTAAGAAGCTAATACTTATGGCCAAGAATGATGAAGGAAGTGGCTAATTATATAGCTAGGTGTCTACACCGGTAGAAAGTGAAGATTGAACATAGACATCCAACATGACTATTACATCCCTTTCCCATTCTAGGATGGAAGTGAGAAGTTGTTACAATGTATTTTATTACTAAGCTTCTCAGAACATTGAAGCAACATGATTCCTTCATGGTAGTGGCGGAAAAATTGACCAAGGCTACATATTTTATTCCAGTAGAGACTAGACACAAGGAAACAAATATTGTAGAGGTCTACATGAAAGAAGTTTCCAGGCTACATGGAGTTCCCAAGGAAATAGTTTTAGACAGAGATCCCAAGTTTACACCCAATTTTTGGAATGGTTTGTTCAAAGGCTTTAGGAAAAATTTAAATCTTGATACATCTTATCACCTAGAATTAGATGGGAAAATAGAGAGGACTAACAGGATAATTGAGGACATGCTCAAAATGCATGTGATGGACCAACCACCAAAGTGGGAGAATTACATCCATTTAGTTGAATTTTCTTACAGTAATGGGTATCAAACCTCATTAAAAATGAGTCCATTTGAAGCATTGTATGCCAGGAAGTGTAACAAACCAGTGATTTGGGATAACCCAATAGATAAAGCTATCATTGGGCTAGATTTGTTGAAGGAAATGGAAGAGTAAATGACAAAGATCAAGTAAAATTTAAAGGTTGCCCGAGATAGACAGAAAATTTATGCAAACAAGAACTTGATTTTCAAATATTTAAAGTGGGAGAACATGTGTTTTTAAAAGTTAAAGTAAAGAGAAGTTCGCTAAGATTGGGTTGTTTCCCGAAGTTGGCAGCAAGATATTGTGTACATTTTGAAATCTTAGAAAATATAGGGCCAGTTGCATGCATGCTATCCAATACAAGGAGAACACCTTTTTTGTGGAGGTTTTTACGGAATCTCCCCAAAAAATCTATACCTTCTCTATTTATGGTGGAGGAGGGCGACCGAAGGTTCTTTTATTGGTGCACCTTTAAGGTTGATATGCACTAGTGCGTACATGAAAAATAAAGCATCGATGTGTCAATTTTCAAAAGCACCATCCTACTTTATAATAAAAATTGCACACACCGAATAAATTGCACTGGTGTCATTGAACATTATGCTTTGGTGTGCCACATTGTCGTCAAGTGCA
>JASDQU010712443.1:26787-51562 GCA_032191745.1 Picea mariana | reverse complement strand
TCTTGGCCGCTCTTGGCGCTGTTGATCCTGAGTCGTCCAATCAGATCATGTTTAACCTGGACAATTATGTGTCTCGACTCTCCCACCAACTTGTTTCCAAGTTGATGTTGTTGTTCACAATCAACAAATCCACCGAACTATTCTGGATGAGGGAGCCTCGACTTGTGTCATGTCTTTGGCGTGTTGGAAAGGTTTAAAATCACCAACACTCAAAAAATCCCCAACGATGTTACGCGCCTTCGACAAGCGAGGTTTTCATCCCCATGGCCTTTTACAGTCCCTGCCCATCCAATTGGGTGGAAAAAATGTTACTGTTGATGTCAAGGTGGTCGATGCTCCCCTCGATTACAACTTGTTACTTGGAAGAAGTTGGTTTTATGCTATGATTGTTGTTGCCTCATCAGTTTTTCAATGTGTCCAATTTCCTCATTAGGGCAAAATTGTCATTGTTGATCAGTTGGATTTCTGCATGACCGATGCTCATGTTCCCTCTACCAACAATATTCCTTTCTTGGGAGACCACAAGATCACATATGAAAGCATTGGTGTTGGCTTACTGAAAGATTCTATCCTCATGGGTACCTTCCCTACACCACTTCCACTGACTACACATCATATTGCCACCGTCGATATGATTTCAACCGTGGCCTATCAATCTTTGGAATCATCTGACCCTTGGATTGTACCTTGTCCTTTGGAATTTGATGCACTAAGTGACACCATGCCACTTAATCTAGCTGAAACGTCATACATTTCTATCCCATCCACTTCTCCCTCGTCGGATGACCAATATCTCTTGGTGCCCGACAGTTCCTTGATGAAATCACGGTTGAGTTCCTTGTCATCTACGATCGACTACATTTCCCCAACTTTTCCTTCGGATGAATCTATTCCAGAAATGCTTCACATTGATAAGTTACCTTGGGATAATAACCATCACTGATCCTCTTTTCTTCCCCCTCATGAAGAAATTCGGGCAGATATACAGTCTATCTCCCCTCCTAATGTCGATTTTCTATCATCTCCCATGCTTTCAACTTCTGATGATTTGGATCTAGTAGTGGACATGGTGATTTCTTCGGTAGGATTATTGGATCCTGATCTCCTTACTCCTATAGCAACCCTCGACATGTGTTCCTTCTCGAGTGATTATCTTCCTTCCAACGAAGATCTCTTGGAATCCATGACCGAGTTTTGTCCCTTGATATGGTATCCTTCCACAACGTTATCCTCTCAGAAGCCATGATCAGGAAGAAACCACGAGCATAGTTTCTCTTCTCTGTGGAAATCTCGTTAAAAAATGAAACAGAGGCCTTGAGCACAGTTTTCCTCTATGTAGCAAGCTCGTTAAAAAATGTAACAACAATCTGGGGAATAAACCCAGAACCCTGAGCATAGTTCTTTTCATGTGTCAAGCTTGTTAGAAAATGAAACAGTCACCTCTCTTGAACCTTCTTTTCATCCACCCTTCTCCTTTTTCTCATCTATTAGAGAAATTGGTGACAACCTCAAAGTCGGTGAATGAATTAAATCTTGGAGGGCATGTCTTCAGCCTTTGATGATCTTTCTAAAGTTAAGCCACTAGATTTCAAGCTAGGGGCATACCGAGCTTAGTCTTTGTTCTTTATCGTGCTCGTAAATACACGAGAATGCATCTGGGTAAACTTTTAATGATGACACTTGTGACACTATCGAAGTGAGTAATTTTGATGTGTAACAGATTGCCCCTCAAATTATGAAGTTAGAAGATGAGAAAAGATAACTGAAATGATTTTTATACTTTCAAGCAAGGGAATAGACGTAGAGAACCTGACAGAAGATGCACACAAACATCCAACAAATATTATGACATGTTTCAAACCCAAGGCAGGCATACCTATGCTTGGATGATAAAGACTTGCAAGATATGGCCGCCATAAAATACACTGTGGATATTAATAAAAGGTATAGCCACCGAGGATACAGTGTGGATCTATACTCCTATGACCTGAATTGATCGTAGCCATGAAGAATACACAATGGATCTACGAGATGATAAGACATAGCCACAACCAATACAAAGTGGATCTATGTAACAGTATATGTGTCATTGTTCAAAAGAAACTCTTTCGCAACCTGGGCAAAGTACATATAAGAGTGATCACTCAACCCAGGGTATTCTTACCGATCCCGATGTAGTACGAATATAACCATGTGAATAGATGTCTTGATGTCGAACATGGCAGAAACCACTTGATTACCGGTCAATGATGTAAACCGTTAACAAGTGCAAGGGAGATCACCATTGTTTTCAATGATTCCTAAGGTACTCTAGTACATTCCAACGAATGTGAATGGATGAGATGAAGTCGAACATCTGTGAATTCATCCGATCAGAGGTCAATGATGTAAACCCACTGTCGAAACTGAGGAGGCCTGCCATTGAGGCATGCAGGTCCCAAAGTACTAATTGGTTTCTAAGTCTAGTTCCTGGATAATGTGTTGAAGTTGACAGGAATAGACTCGTCAAAGGAGGGCCTTGATGTATCCCCCATCAATGACACGAAATGGACACAAATATGTAATTGGTAGATCAAATGAACATGGACTAACACAGGTATTGAGACAAGATATTTGTGATGGCTGACTCTCGAGGCGGATACTTCCCTTGAACACTGAGGCACAACAACATAAATGTGACATGGACCAAAACACGATGATGTAGTAGATACTATGACTTTCGTCGGGTGACCCAAAGGAGTAAGAAAAACTCAGAGGATTGGTTTAGTGTAGAGGTTCAACGGATTATAATGTGTGCAAAAGACAAAGTGTCATGTTCAAGGGCGACTCTAAGAGTTACTGGTAATGTTCTCAAAAACTGCTTGGCTTGCTTCTTTCAATTTTTCCCCCATCCAGATAGATGAGTACCTCTTTTTAATTTAACAAGCTTGAGGAGGGTAACACATGCTTGATATAACTCACCTTCAGTAAGTTCCTCTTCCTTTGTTTAACGAACTGGAAGAAGTAAGGGTTTGATCCCATATGGGCATGTCGATGTTTGTTTTAACAAGTCCAAAGACAG
Organism: Picea mariana; assembly: GCA_032191745.1. Taxonomy (NCBI): domain Eukaryota; kingdom Viridiplantae; phylum Streptophyta; class Pinopsida; order Pinales; family Pinaceae; genus Picea; species Picea mariana. Next base: position 48,501 of record JASDQU010712443.1, on the reverse strand, counting down.
AAAACTCGAAGGTTTTTCATGATTATAGAGTCTGTAAAAACACTTAAAAGAGAACTCTCTCAGTTCCTTTTTCGTAAAGGAGTTGGATGAGACCGAAAAAGAGATAAACTATTGCTCAACAGACGTTTTCTTCAAATACTTTAACGAGCGTGAAGAGAACAAGGTCGCTCGACAATCTTTTCATGTTTAGAGAGTCTGAAAAGAACTTAAAGGTGACTCCAATGTTGTCCTTTTTCGTAATGTTAGTCTCGCGAGGCCGAAAAAGAGATAAATTATCACTTGAAAGACGCTCGTTCAAACCTTTTAACGAGTGGGAAAGGAATCAAGACCACTCAGCAATCTTTTCATGTTTAGAGAGTCTGAAAAGAGCTTAAAGGAGACTCCAGGGGGTTCCTTTTTTGTGTATCCATACAGGTCCAAAAAAGAGATAAAAGTTTACCCGGATTCATTCTCATGTATTTACGAGCACGAGAAAGAACAAAGACTAAGCTCGGTATGCCCCCAGCTTGAAAGCTAGTGGCTTAACTCCAGAAAGATCATCAAAGGCTGGAGACATGCTTTACATCATTGACCTCTGATCGGATGAATCCACAGATGTTCAACTTCAGCTCATCCATTCACATTCGTTGGAATGTACTAGAGTACCTTGGGAATCATTGACAACAATGGTGATCTCCCTCGCGCTTGTTAACGATTTACATCATTGACCGGTAATCAAGTGGTTTCTTCCATGTTCGAAATCAAGACATCTATTCACATGGTTAGATTCGTACTACATCGGGATCGGTAAGAAGACCCTAGGTTGAGTGATCACTCTTATATGTACTTTTCCAAGGTTGCGAAGGAGTTTCTTTTGAACAATGACACATATACTGTTACATAGATCCACTTTGTATTGGTTGTGGCTATGTCTTATCATCTCGTAGATCCACTGTGTATTCTTCGTGGCTACGATCAATTCAGGTCATAGGAGTATAGATCCACACTGTATCCTTGGTGGCTATACCTTTTATTAATATCCACAGTGTATTTTATGGCGGCCATATCTTGCAAGTCTTTATTATCCAAGCATAGGTATGCTTGCCTTGTGTTTGAAACACGTCATAATATTTGTTGGATGTTTGTGTGCAGCTTCTGTCAGGTTCTCTACGTCTATAGCCTTTCTTGAAAATCTACAAAGCATTTCATTTATCAGTTCTCATCTTCTAACTTCATACTTTGGGGGGCAATTTGTTACACATCAAAATTACTCACTTCAATAGTGTCGCAAGTGTTTTCATTACAAGTGTCGCAACTGTCAAGAAAAGAATACTTCCATGATGCCTATGTTGTACTTATAACGACATCAAAAAGACACTTTAAACACCTCAAACACTTTATTTGGAAGAAGAGGAATGGTTAACTGGAGTTATGTACCTCTTGCCATCTGAAAGAACCATTGAATTTGGGTTTTTGGAGGAGAGCGCTCCCCTATACCTCTCTCAGGAGTGTTGGCACCCCCCTATACACTATATGGGAGCGTTATAACACTAACTCTACCCTTTTGGAGGAGCGCTACTCCTTCTGGGAGTGTTGGCGCCCCCCTAAACCTTGCTAGGAAGCGTTATAACGCTCTGACACTCCTTTTGAGGGAGCGCTACCTATTCTGGGAAGCAGTTGGTTTGTTGAGAAGAACGAGGGGAAGATCCTCCCAATATCTGAAGGCAGTTGGATTCAAATCCTTGGCCAAGCCATGATCATAGGGCAGATCCACAACTAAAGGAGGAAAATCCTTCACTTACTCCAAAGATATCTCAAGTGGTTGAGCCTCTCCAAGGCTATATAAGAAAGATTTCTCATGGTGAAAGGGGGATCTGGATGGAGAATAATATCAAACTTATGATCTCATAAGTGATATTTGGAGAAGGGATGAGAAGCATGAAACCTACGATCTCATAGGAAACACACAGTAAAGTGGAGGCTAATCAGCGAAGCTATCGTCATTCCAATCGTGGAGATTTTGAGCAAGGGTTAGGCAAGGAGAACTTGACGAAACTGCTACATTCCATCTATGGATGTAAGTAACATTTTGTTCTCATTAATGTAATATGCTTGGCTTGTTTCTTTCTAATTTGTGTTTGAAATTACATGAATTTGTCTCTAAGTATATAGGTTTGCTTCGAACTAATATCGATAGAATAGGAAGTGGTTGTACTTTGTTTGTCTATAGGGCTTATCCAGGAGCTCAAGATTGGAGTTCAACTCAAAGCGTGCAGGGACAAACACCGGTAAAAGGTATATCTTTCCTCCTTCCTCTTCATGCATTAGTTTGTGTAGACCTAAAAGGAAGTCAGTGACCATGATAAGCACTTTCTGTCTTAGAGTTAAGAGTCTAGCTCTTCGAGGAGATCTACCTGTCCGCAGGGAGATTTTCCTTCAACAGAGGAAAAGCAGTTACAAAGTGGGCAAACTATTGCAAATTAGTTGGGAAGTGGACAAACCTAATCCTCTTAGGGTTAGGGGTTTTGTAAGGGCTTTGTCCCATTTTGTTGTATAAGTAGAATGTATTAGGACTATGAAAAGGTTTTGCTTTAGTGGGTTAGAGAGTATGTGTGATGGAGATAGAACTATTGGAGAGGAAGTCCTAATTTTTAACTGTCACGATCTGTGGAGATCGAATGTAATAGAAGAATAATTGTATAGTGCGTAGTACCAGATTTTGCATGAATATGAATAAAGAGACAAAACGAAAAATCTTTGTGGATGTATCCTGGGAGGGGGTGAACCACAGTATATCTAGTTTATGTGTGTATGTGTGCAGTATTTTTTATTATATTTTCTTTAATGAGTTTTATGATGAACATGTTAAATGATAAAGGAAATAATAGTGCGCACTAAGAATAAACTAATGAAATATACAGAACAACACTAAGTAAATGAACGTCATAGTTAGTATTTAGATCGCAATCTTGTGTTACAGTAGATGAATACATGTCATTGAATACATACTTCCATAATGGTTAATGAAGTCCTATTGGAATAGTGGTGTCAGTGGTATGATCTAAGATCTAATGAGGGTTTGAGGGATAACAATAAGTATATCTAATGCCTCTGAGAGAGAAACACATCCCATCCCAGGGTTGCAGACATTTGAGTCCTTCTACCACCCATATAAGCCATCTCGGGTGAGACTGTGTAGTGCACTATGTGTGTTGTGTTGCCTTCTGGTATCCAGAAGGACTGATGGTAGAAGGGGTTGTTGGTAATTCTGTAGTTAGAACTCGGGTCAGCCCATAAGCAACCAACAATGGTTCTGTTGTCGGTTGGAACTCAGAAGATTAGATCGGGAGGGATGTATCACGTAGTATAGCACAAAGGTTTAAGAAAGGAAATGTTTGTAGGTTGGAATCCCATGAAAGAGGAGATTGAAAGATGGCTAACAGTTTAGGAACTACAGTTTTCCCACAAAGATAATAGAAGCCCTAGGTTTAAGCGAAGACTATACTTGGAGAGATACGTATTCAGTGAAATACATGAGAGTTTGTTTAGTGATTTTCCCACGCTATTGCAGGAGTGGATAACACAGTTGAAATATAACCATCCGAAAAATAGAGTTAGATTAATGGAGTGGACAAAAGAAATTATCGCACAGTTGAAGAGGGTGAATAACAAATTCACATGCACAGTAGATTTCTGGCTAGATAGCATTGTAGTGGGGTATATCACTGAGTTCACAATACATACATCGAAGTCTTACAGTGTAACAAAGCATGAGTTTCTTAAGGGTCCAAGGGGAAGGTACATCAGGTCATTGTACACTTCGATCAAGAGATTATTGCATGATAAAGGGGTATTAACCATGGAATCAGACAACTAAACTACCCTGCATGCATTGGGGAGTTAGGGGAAACCTGAGGAAGGTACGAGATGGAGGGTGAAATGGATAGAGAAAAGCATAGTAAAGAGAAATATCCCATTATGATGAATCAAGAGGATATCCAGGAAATTATGCAGAAGGCAGAAATGATGCATAGTGGAAGACCCTACCAATATAAGATCAATAGAAAGAAAAGAGCAGTAGCTGAGAGGGAATGCTTGGAGAGTGATGAGGAAGAGGTAGAGAATCTCCATGTTGTGGAGCACATTGAAGAAATAGTGCGCGCCACATATGAAAGAAATACTAGAGGAGCAATATCTAATGAGAAAGAAAATACCCTTGTCCAGATCTGAATCAGTGTAGAACCTACAACCCCATGTATGACTAACACATCAACAAAGAAAGATTTGTTTAGAGAACCAGTGACTGACAGACAGCTGAATCTAGGAGATCAGAATAGAAGTGAGGGTACAAGTGGAAGTACCAGTAGCAATACCAGTGGGAGTTCAAGTCTGAACAACAGTACATAGATAGTATTACCACGTGGAGCAGGTACACCACATTCTATAATGGCAGGCGTAGATCCAACGATATGATTACCAGAGTTCCATGGGGATGGAACATAAGACCCAGAGAAGCACCTATTCATGTGTGAGGGAATATGGGAAGAAAAAAGAATCACTAATGAGGAAAAAAAAGTAGCGCATCTAGCAATAACATTCAGAAACAACACGCTGGATTGGTACATGAATCTAGAAGTAAACAATCCATAGGATGCACCAGGAACAGTAGTAGAGATCAAACAGGAACTGATCACTGAGTTTCAGAGGCTGAAATCAGAGGTTCGGTTTATGAATGAAATGGTTGAGGTTAGAAAAAAACCAGGAGAGTTTGTATGGGACATTGATCATAATTTCAAGACATTGAAAGGTAAACTAAAGTATCTCATTTCCGACATGCAACACAGAAAGTTGTTTATAAATTATTTTTTACCACATTTCAAATATCCATTGAGACAACAAAAATTTCAAAACCAGGTAAAGGCACTGTAAGCGGCGATGCAGTTAGAGGAGAATCAGTATAATCAGACAGATCCATCTATAGAGGATCTGAAGGAAGACCTGAAGAACCTGACAGTGCAATTAAACCATAATAAAAGTAGGGAGAAAAGAGAAGCAGTGTGGTATACCCTATGAAGATCAGAGGGACATCACAAGAATGAGTGTACGAAATTTGTGTAGTATTTGGGAGTCGGGATACCAAATTCATTTCCTACAAGAGGGCCTTGGTGTGAAATATGCAAGACACATGGGCATGATCCTTATCACTTCCATATGACGCAAAAGTACAAGACAGAATCGAAGAGTACTTTCTGTAACTTTTGTAAGTGGGGCATGAAGACAAAAATTGTAGAACGCTAGATTTAATGAAGGAAAGAACCTCATATGCATAGAGGATGTAGGTTGAGTTGATGACAGGACATACTGCGCCACAGTTTGGCGATGCACAACAATTTCAAGCAGTTCCACAGTTCCAGCAACCTCTGCAGTATATTTAGGAACCACAATATCATAAACATAACATGGGTCCACGAGGGGATAGAGGAGGATTTATAGGTAGAGGAAGAGGAGGAATGGCCAGAGGTAGAGGCCCTATTATATGCCATAATTGTCAGTAGAAAGGACACTATGCCAATTATTTTCCTCAAGCAGTAGCAACATGTATGTACTATCACGCAGCAGATCACGTGACAGAATATTTCCCAAAGTTAATGACGAAGATCCAAGAGGAATCTAAATAACCAGAATATTCAGTGGATTGTTGTAGAAATAAGGGACCCTGAGAGGAACATCAATATAGTGACTAGAGGAGGAGTGAAGATATGAGCAGATGAACACGATCAAAAGAAGGAATCTCAATGTTGGATTCAAAAGAACACTCAGCCACAATAGCAGTATGACGCAAAGAAGGAGAAGGAAACTTTCAAGGAAGAAAAGAAGGATTTTCTAAAGGATAATGTATCATCCACATCGAATACTGTGAAAAGTTATGATACTCCTATTTTTGATATGCCTTAGTCTTTGGATCATACTTACAAAGGAGAGAAAACAGAGAAAGTAAGTAACTTAAAGGATTTGTTTAAAATATGCTTGAGAAATATAACATCGAGGAATGGGTAGGAACATAACCAAAGAAGATTAATCAATTCCATTGAAAGAAAAGAACTAGTAGAGAGTTTAGATTGAAGGCAAATATAGGATACTTTAATATGGGAAATGTTATCCTAGACTTAGGATCAGATGTCAACATTTTTCCAAATAAAACTTGGGAAGAAATGGGAGAACCTACACTAGGGTATTTCAATATCCAATTGAAGATAGAAAACTAGCAGAGAGTGATTCCCATAGTTATATTGAAGAATACAACAATGGATCTAGATGGTGTGCGCACCATAGTAGAATTTGAAGTAATGGATATGGTGGATGAGTCTATACCATTTCCAACACTATTGGGAATTGATTGGGCCTTTGATAATCAGGCGATAATTAATTTAAAGACTAGAAAAATGATATTTTAATCTGGGAACTTTAGGGTAGTAGCACCTTTAGATCCCTCAAATTGTGAAAGATATGTAGAACCTATGCCTGACAGTTTTCTATAGGATGACGTGAACCAATTGTATAGGACTACTACACAAGAGGAAGAATATGTGAATCCAAATGCAGATGGAGTACTCAGTTGGAGGAGTATTAATTTCGATATTCCAGATTATGACACTGGAGTAGAAAATTGGCAGCAAAGATTGCATGAAGTTTCTACTAGAAGGTGCGCAAGAGTTACACACGCAATAAGATGGGTTGGGATAGAAGTAAGATAGTTTCCCACATTTACTGAAGAGGATAATTTAGAAAACTTCCTGACAGAGTTCTAATCATAAGTTTTGGATAGTCAAAGATTATTATTGTTGGATATAACATTGAGGGACGCACCTGCACGATGGTGGGGTGCACATAAGAAGGTAATTTCAGACTGGTATCAGTGTAAGAGACTAATGCACATAAGATTTGATAGGAGTCAATAGGACAGACCCTTACAGAAGTATGATGGAAGAGGGATCCCAAGGCATCACATAAATGATTGTGTCACTAATTGAAGATTGTTACCACCAGGGGAATGGACGCATTACTTTATTCATACCTTAGAAGGAATACCAAGTAATTGGTACAAGGAATAGGAACTGCACAGAGAAACTTTGAGTTGGGGTGCAGTGCAACAGAACTGTATTAGGACCTTTTCATTTGAAAGTGAGAATCCATGGGTGGATCTGGCATTACAGAGGATCAAAGGAAAGATATTTAAAGAATATGGGGTAGATACAATGACAGTAGACAGATATTATAGAAAAGAAACACTTGAACAATTGGTTTATTGTTATCAGGTCGCAGAAGATGAAGAAGTAGAGGAAAACCCACATGATATATCGATATTATAAGGGGAAGGAGAAAGAGGGTTGGAAGGACCCCGGTTACAAGCATAAGATTTTACTTCACCTATGAAGATTAAAAAGGTCAATATTGGGATTGAAGAGAAGCCCAAGATAGCCAGCATTGGAGATTACTGGGACAGTGAGGCAATGGAAAAGATAACTGAATTACTGCGTGAGTATAGTGACTTATTCCCAACCACGTTTTCAGATATGAAAGGGGTAGTAGGAGAACTTGGGGAAATGAAGATACCCCTTAGACCAGAGGCAAGACCAATTAGACAAATATCATACAGATTAAACCCCATTTATAAGAAGAAGGTGAAGGAAACAATTGACAGAATGCTAGAATCAGGAATCATAGAGCCTGTGCACGAATCAGAGTGGATTAGTCCAATGGTGGTCCAAGAAAAGAAGACTAGAGGGATTAGGATATGTGTGGATCTGAGGAAGTTAAATGATGCATTCCTGCATGATCCTTTCCCTACTCCATTTACAAATGAGGTTTTAGAGAATGTGGGAGGGAAAGAAGTGTACTCTTTCACATATCGATTTTCAGGTTACCATTTGTTCAGAATTGCTCCATAGGACATGTACAAAACCACATTTGCAACAGAGTGGGCATCATATCAGTACACAGTAATGCCATTTGATTTAAAGAATGCACCAAAAATATTTTCTAGAGTAGTAGTAGTTGCAATCAAGGATTTTATACATAAATTTTTAGAATTTTATATGGATGATTGGACAGTATTCAGTTTATTGAAGGACCATGTAGAAATTCTAAGGTTAATTTTAGAAAGATGTAGGCAATGCCATATTTCCTTGAACATTAAGAAATGTATATTCAACACATTGTTTGGCATCCTACTTAGGCACATTGTATGAAAATAGGGCTTGATAGTAGACCTTGCAAAGATTGTTGTTATTGTCAATTTACTATAACCAAAGTCAGTGTGCCGGTTGAGAGAAAAATTGGGCCACACAGGGTACTACAGGAAATTCATAAAGGGATATGCAAATATTATTGCTCCCATGGAGAAGTTACTAAAGAAATACATCAGGTTTCAGTGGAATGATGAATGCTAAGAGAGATTGGACAAACTGAAAGAGAAGATGGTGACAACACCAATTCTGAGCTTTCTAGATTGGACAAAAGAATTTCATGTGCATGTGGACGCTTCATCCATTGCACTTGGAGAATTTTTGGCACAACCAGGTGAAGGAGACATTGATCACCCAATATATTTTGCTAGTAGAAAGTTGACTGAGTCTGAGCAGAACTATAATAGTACGGAAAGGGAAGGTATGGATATGGTATATGACCTACAAAAGTTCAAACATTATTTATTGGGTCAACATTTTACGATGTTTACATATCATTCCACTTTGAAGTACCTAATTAACAAGCCAGTGTTGGGGGGGAGGATATGTAGATGGTTGTTATTGTTTCAGGAATTTGATTTTGAAATCATAGTAAAACCAGGGAAGCTGAATGTAGGACTAGATCATCTGTCAAGAATTACTGATGGAGAGGAGCCAAGGAACTTGGAGGAGAATTTTCCTGATGCTAACTTATTTTGTGTTTAGATTGTTGATGATTATTTTTTTGACATTGTTTGATTTTTTAGCACATGAATGGATCCTAAGGAATTCATTGTCATGCAGACAAAGCAGTTGGTAGCGCGTGTCGAGGACTATCATTTGATTGCAGGTCATTTATACAAGTTAGGTGCAGACGAAATTCTGAGAAGATGTGTGATGGAGCATGAACGATCCATGGTGCTAGCAGAAGCACATGAAGGGATAGCTGGAGGGAACTATGTAGGAAATCCTACAACAAAGAAGGTGTTGTGTGTAGAATTATGGTGGCCTACAGTACATAAGGATGCAAATGAATACTGTCAAAGGGTGGGAAAACCATCCAGAAGGGATGAAATGCCACTTATGCCCCAAGTAACTTTACATGTATTTGATAAATGGGATGTGGATTTCATTGGACCTATTAATCCACCAGCAAGGAGGCCATGATCCAGATACATCATCACTGTGAAAAAATACTTAACTAGATGGGTAGAAGCAGCCCCAGTGAAGGATTGCAGCACAAAAACTGCAGCGTGGTTTCTCTTTGAGAACGTGGTGACCAAATTTGGATGTCCCAAAATTTTGTTGAGTGATCAGGGAACTCATTTTATTAATAGTACAATCATAGCTATGAAAGAAGAATTCGAGATATATCATCAAAAAATCACACCTTACCATCCCCAGGCAAATGGTACAGTAGAATCTTTTAAGAAGATTCTAGAGAATACATTGACAAAAAATTGCAATGTGAATAGGGATGATTCGGATTTGAAAGTATTATCAGTATTATGGGCTTACAGGACTACATGTAAGAATCTTATAGGACATACACAATTCATAATGGTGTATGGTGTATGGTAAAGAAGTTGTGGTCCCATTGGATTATTTAATACCTAGTATGTGCATTGCAACAGTCACCGACATGATAGAAGAAGGTGTTGCACAGGAAATATTGGATCACTTGATGGAGCTAGAAGAAAACAAAATTTTAGCAGGATTTCACCAGGAAGTACATAAAGCAAAAAACAAAGCTTGGCATGATAGGCACATAAAGAAGAAAAGATTTAAGGAAGTATATCTAGTTCTCCTCTATGACAACAGGCATCTACAACACCTTGGGAAGTTCAAGATGCACTGGTTAGGGCCTTATCAGGTAGAGGCCATCACAAATGGAGGTTCTATGCAACTGGAAGATCTTGCAAGGAATAATCTTAGAGGACTGGTGAATGGAAGTCGACTGAAGATGTATCAAGACCGTCGACCTAACAACCTGAGGTAAAAACAAAGAGAAAATATATGATTGTATATATTGTATATAGTAGATGTCAGAAGAAAAATAAAAAAATCCATAAAAAGAAGAAATGTAACAAAAAGACAAAAAGATAGAAGAATATTAGAGGGTTTTTGATGAAATAGATTTGATAGCATTAATAGTGCGCCGCATAAAAATCAGTGTTGAAGACAGTTCGCGTTGGAAAGTAGTTGACATATACAAAAAGTGGAGCGCGCAGGAAAAAGTGAAAAAGTGAAAATTGTCAGTGGGAAACAGTTGTCAGTATATCGTCACGCTATAAAGGCAGAAAAAGGGGGAAAATGTAGTCAATTTTTTTTTCTAAGAAGAAGAACTAAGAGCCAAAGTTAAGCGCGAGAGAGTGAGAATTTGTGATAGAAAGTGGAGATTTATAGTTCAGCAGTCCAAATTTTAGCAAGATGTTGCCACTGAGAGTTGGAGCGCCGAGAAGGGTCAATTGAAACACAAGAAACAATGCTCGAGAGGAGCATACAGGGACATATGACATGTCAAAAATCATGGATGTCAATGAAATTGACATTCCAGACTATGAGTCTACTACCATGTAGGTGGAGAAGGAACAAAACCCAGCACAGGAGGTCAGGTAGCCTGAGGAAGACGCGGAAAGAATAGAGTCTAATGTGTCTAGGGGAAAAGGGCCACAATAGGAAGAATAGGCCATGGGTTCAACACAACAGGGCCTAGACTTGGAAGAAGAACAAGAAACATAACATGAGGGCGTACCAGAGGTCGGGGCGTCGTCCCCACAAGAGAAGAAGGAAAAGCAAGTTGAAAGCAGTGCATAAGGCATATCGCGCGCATAGGCAGAGTTGACAATAGTAATGCCAAAAATCCCAGAGGGAGTAAAATCATATGATGAAATGATAGGAGGAGTAAACACCATGAAGTACTCAGACCATGACATGGCAGACATAGTCAAATTCCTGGATTTTGTGCAACAAAATTATATGGAGTGCAAAGGAGAGGGCCCATCAAGTGCACCACTGTTGGAACCTGTGTAGTGGATTTTAGGACTTTGCAACACAGGGATCATGAGCCTATTAGACATATCGCATTTTGTGAGCGGTAATCACATCAATGGATGTGTGAAAAAACTCCTGGCAAGGGTGCATGGAGGATTTTTGTGGATGGATAGGCCAGTGCCTATCAATGTGGATTTGATTGAAACTATTACTGGGCTACCCATGGATGGGGAGAAGCCAAAGAAATATTTAGAGGATAATACAAAGGAAAAGGCCATCTTCGACGAGATTAAGGCGAAATATGGCACGGATAGAGGAAATAAGGGAATTAGGATCAGTGACATGAACGATCCCGCGACAAAATTTTCCACAAGGTTGCTAGGGTGAAAAATAATGCACAAGTGCAGGAAAGAAGAAGTGCCAACATGAGTGGTAGCGGTTGCAGTGCAATGCGCGAAGGGGAGCTCGATGAGTTGGGGCCCGTACTTGCTTAATTCCTTCTTGGAATACTACAAAGACACATAGGATGGGGCTCTGAGTTCCACTACTAGTGGTTACTTATCCTCATTGCACTAATAGGGTGGAAAGAACCAGTGTATAGAAAGTACATATAGAGGGTGGGAAAGTGTGGTGCATCCCGCTACACTTCTCTTAGGAGCATAACAGATATAAAGAAGAAGAACGAAAACAATGATACTTTTGCACGGTACCTATCAGAGATCTAGGAGCTAGTAGTCAACACCTGGAGGATTTCACTAGAGAGTGTCCAGGAGTTTGGACAGATAACAAACTTTTAGGCAATGCGCCATAACATGTGGTTGCAGGAGAAGAGGGACCTATCTAAGGAGTGGCTACAACTGAGCTATTGCGTGACAATGTTGTTGATTTTTCATAAGCATTAGGTTAAGTATGAAGTTCATTCCATTTCATCAATTAACCATAATCATAAATGTTGCAGCAACCAAGATCACAAGAAAAATCACCATGCACAAGAACACAAAATGTATCTTGGGAAACCCTTCTCAATAAGGGAAGAAAAACCAGCCAAATCCTTTCCTATAATCTTCAAGAGAAATACCTTTACTACCAAGAAATACCTAGCACACAAGAGGGTGCTCAAACCCTAGAACTCTAGCACCCAAGAGAGGTGCACACCTTTTGCCAAAGAAGATTACTTGTTGAAATTTCCAAACTCACAAGAAGGATGTGTTTCTACAATGGGAGATTTCCATTTACTTATATTAGACTTGTCCTATCAACTGAAGAGTCTATTGGCACAACAGGGCCAACCTATCTAAGGCATAATATATTTATTATTATTATTATTAGTATTATTATTATTATTGATATTATCCAGATTAATTATCTTTTACATTTATTATTAGACACAATAAGGTAGGGCCGACCTGTACCCTTTACATGACACTTAGGGTTACATGTATGTCTGACTCTTGAACAACATATAGCAAAGGATTTGATACACCCACTAGTGCTCATCCACTAGGAGTACATCCATGGGGATGTCATATCTTTGATTCACTGCATTACATAGAAGAACCAGGTATTCACACGTTCACCTCTACTCGTCCACAAGCACGCCCACTCTACAGATCTGCTTTCCCACTGTCACCGATAGGAGAATCATCTGGAGTCTTCTTGTCAACTTTGCTTCTCAGAGGAGGCCAATACATAATCTTAATTTTTGTTCTCGTGACAATGCACCCAACACTTTGGGATTTCACACGTTCACCTTGTGCTCAGCCACATGCATGTCCTAACTCAACAGATCGTTTTTCCACTAGATAATCATCTCGAGTTATTCTCACTCTCTGAATGGAGGAGGTTATCTCTACATTCTGCGTTTTGTCTCAGGCAGGAACCATGTACCCTTCTTAGGGGATTTCTCTCAAGTTTGTAAGCTGAGTGAAAGACTCACATAGCTACTATGTTCCACATCTCATAGGTTTGTAAGTTGGAGGATGTCCCCCATAGCTACATTCATCAACACTCCATCTCAGCTAGGGAGGCATTCTTCATCATGCCAAGTCTCATACAGATGTACTCTGAATTTTGTTTTTGGTTGGAGTCATCAATACTCCCTCTCAACTCGGAAGGTGTTTTTCACCAAGTCTGTTTGGTGTAAATGTCTGCAGTCTGCTCAGGTGTAGGAAGGTACTGCAAGTATACAATTTTCCTCTGCATCATATCTCTGACATAAGAATACTTCATATCATTATGTTTCAATCCATTAGGAACCACTAGGTTCTTTAAGGATCTTTATACACGGCTCGTTATTATCATCATAGGATCCATCTCGTGGTCAAGTAAATATGTTAGAAGTTTGTGAATCCACATTGCTTTGCTCAATCACTGTTATATGCTCTGTCTCTGTGGTACTCAAGGCCACAGAGTTTTTTTTCTTCCTGCATTAGGAAACCATGGAAATATTCATGGTAGAACATCAATCAGATGTGTTATTTCGGTCCACTGTACTTTCTACTCAATTTGAATTGTTATGTCCAGCAAGCCTAAGTTCATATTGGAGGCATATCTCAGGCTATATCCAACTGTGCCTTGTAAATACATGATTTGTTGTCGTCTAGTGAGTCTGTCTCGGTTGACTCATGAAATGATTAGGCCCATTCACTATATGACATGAGTCAAGTCTAGTGTTATCCAGATGCATCAGTGATCCAAACACTGTGGATTAGTCTCATCTGAATTGTTGTCAATCTTCTCCATTCAATCCATCATGGTGGATTTTCATTTTTTCATACTAACCTTCTTTAAAGTTCCCACTACATATTTTCCTTGACTTAGGAAAATCTCGTCGGTTTTCTGTCATACTTCTTGTCTCAAGAAGTTTGTGCATCATATTTAGAATTCAAGGGTTACTTCTATCCAGCAACACGACTTCCTGAATAAGTCATCAAAATAGGCTCTTGTTACCTTACTGTAATGAGATAGGTTTGGATCAGTAACACTCTTGTTTGAAATCCAAAATCAATAAGAATCTATCTATCTGATATAGCTTCCAACTCATGGATGATAGTACAAAAGGAAGTGTATCAGGTTCACTGGATCAAGTGTCTTATTATAGACAACTCCCTCTATTTGTGAGAAACCTCTGGTTGTAGATACTTTCATCAGCTGTATGCTTGATCATATAGATCTACTTAGAAGTTATCCCATATTTTCCTTTCTGATCCCTGAATAATATCACTCTTTAAGATATACTAGTATTCTTTTGTTATGGCAATTTTCCATACCAGTTCTCTCGTTGCTTCTCTAAGAAAAGAAGTCTCAGTATCAATGAAGTGGCTCATGACTGAAGGATAGTTTTGAAAAACTCTTTTTCTTTCTTGGAATGTGCCTTGAGAAACTTGTATGTTTATCTGCCTCTTGCAGAGTGGATCTAGAAGGGCCTTTTAGAATTTATTGCAATATCTTTGACTATGTATTGACTGAAACAACTGGATCAACTTGAGTAAGGTATATCTACCTATGAACTGTTGAAGGGGGAGAAGGTATTTTTTTCACTGTCAATCTTTATTTTCGATTCTCTGAATCTTTGAAGGAGTATCTCTTCTTTAAGAACAACATTTATGCTTGTTCTTGTATGATAAACAACTCAAATATGATTTGGACTCCCGTACCAGGGATAATGGTCCAATTTTTTGAGAGCTCTTATAATAGACTCCTTCATTTATTTGAAAAATACAATCAACTATAAAATTATAGATCAAAAGATTTACCTAGTTTGCAATCATGTCTTTTAGAGGAAGTACTTCTCTCTCTGCTCTTCACTCTCTTGAGGTGGATCTAGATCAATATCAGTAGTGGAGGCATATTTTTTTCCCTTCTTTCTAGTTGTACAATTTCTGGCAATGTGTCCATACTTGTCACATCTGAAGCACTGAATTTCTAAAGCATCTCTTCTTTGATATCTTGGATTGGATGAAGACTTTTCACCTTTAAATGTTTGCCTAAACTTTCTTTTGAATTTTCCTCCCTTCCTTGTATGAAGTGCAAGAGCATGATTTTCTTCTGAGAAATCTTCCACTCCTCTATTTCTAAGTCTAAGCTCTTCTTGAGTGCAATCTATCCATAGACACTCAAAGGTTGGTAAGGATTCTCTTCCACTGATACTTTTAATGAAAGGCTCCCATGATTTTGGAATATTTCGGAGAGTGGTTAAGACAATTTCTCTATCATACATGATTTCCTCAATGGTCTCTAGTTATTCTTTAATCTCTGATAACTTCATGAAGAAGAGTGCAACTGTGTCATCTCTAGTCATCTTGGTACTTTAAAGTTGGATCTTCAAGGTAAGAGCTATGAGAGTGTTGTCACTTTCAAACATTCCTTTCAATGTTTTATACATATCATAGGGAGTCTTCAGATTGGCAATACGGGGCAAGAGGTGATCTCTTACTGAGTAGATGATTATTTTCCTTGCTCTGACATCATATTCTTTTATTATCTTCTTCTCTATATCAATGGTTTTTTTTGGTAGAGTTTTAGTTGTTTCATCCAAGAGATCTTATTCTTCAAGAGTGACTAGAAGATTTGATTTCCAGGGGCTGAAGTTGATTGCTCCATCAAGCCTATCTTCCACTGAATTTTTGTTCTTCATTTTTCTTGAATCCTTGCAGACTGAATTATATTGGAATTATGACTGCCAACAATCAATTTGATAGTATCACAGAGATTCTTGTTGATTCATGAAAATGTTTCTTCAGAAAACCAAAATTAATTTTCTGTAGGAAATTTCAGCACCCTAGAAACCCTAGGGTCAAAAATCAAAATTTCTCGAAATTTCATTTTGAGAGATTTTGGAGATGCACTGGAAGAAATCGTACTCTTATATGCTAAAATTATCCCTAGCATCCAAGTTTTAAGGGGATGAAACACCCAAAAGGAGAGGGTCGTACAGATTTTCTGAAAACCCTAGGAGGGTCGTACAGTTCTGTAGAAGAGGAGGAATGACTGGTAAAGGATGAGACTTGGTAGATTCTTGTGCAATGGGTTCTTTCAAGACCTATGCTTTGATACCATGTTGATTTTTCATAAGCATTAGGTTAAGTATGAAGTTCATTTCATTTCATCAATTAACCATAATCATAAATGTTGCAACAACCAAGATCACAAGAAGAAGCACCATGCACACGAACACAAAATGTATCCTGGGAAACCCTTCTCAACAAGGAAAGAAAACCCAACCCAATCCTTTTCTATAATATTCAAGAGAGAGACCTTTACCACCAAGAAATACGTATCACACAAGAGGGTGCTCAAACCCTATAACTCTAGCGCCCAAGAGAGGTGCGCACCTTTTTCCAAAGAAGAGTACTTGCTGAAATTTCCAAAATCACAAGAAGGATGTGTTTCTACAATGGGAGATTTCTCTTTATTTATATTAGACTTGTCCTATCAACTGAAGTGTCTATTGGCACAACAGGTCCAACCTCTCTAAGGCACAATATATTTATTATTATTATTATTATTATTATTATTATTATTATTATTATTATTATTGTTATTATAATTAATATTATCCAAATTAATTATCTTTTACATTTATTATTAGACACAATAAGGTAGAGCTGACATGTACCCTTTACATGACACTTAGGGTCATAGGTAGGTCTAACTCTTGAACAACGTATATAAAATGATCTGATACACCCACTAGTGCTCATCCACTAGGGGCATATCCATAGGGATGTCATAGCTCTAATTCATTGCATTACACAGAAGAACCAGGTCGTCACACGTTCACCTATGCTCGTCCACAGGCATGTCCACTCTATATATCTGCTTTCCCACTATCATCGACAGGAGAATCATATGGAGTCTTCTTGTCAACTCTGCTGCTCAGAGGAGGCAAATACATCATCTTCATTCATCATCTTCATTTCTGTTCTCATGACGATGCACCCAACACTTTGGGATTTCACACGTTCACCTTATTCTCAGCCATATGCATGTCCTAACTCAACATATCGCTTTTCCACTGGTTAATCATCTAGATTTCTTCTCACTCTTTGAATGGAGTAGGTCATCTCTATGTTCCTAGCTCTATCTCAGGCAGGAACCACGTACCCTTCTTATGGGCTTTCTCTTAATTTTGTAAGATGAGATAAAGACTCACATAGCTGTTATGTTCCACATCTCATAGGTTTTTAAGCTGGAGGATGTCTCCCATAGATTCATTCATCAACATATGTAGAATATAAAAATGGAGGTGTAGGAGTGGCCTGATGAATGGAAGGTGTCAGTGATTCCAAATACAATGCCCACAATATAGACTCAGACACAGGACAGAACGGTCCTCGTGCAACAGACAGTCATAAATGGTGCCAACGAGAAGAAGAAGACAACACAAGGTATAGTGGGGGAAAGCAGCCCAATTCAAAAGAAAAGCAGGACGTCGAATAAATCATAGGGTGGTTCTACACAAGATCCACTATGCATAGAGAAGACACCAATATATACAATAGAACAGGTGTGTGCAAAAGAATAAAGGACATAGACAAGGATATACCCATGGAGGAAGAAGTTGGGTAGTGGACAGGCATGGATACACAGATGCCAGAATCATATGAGCCATCAGATGTCCAAAATAAGAGAATAGGGGAGAAAGCAAGTGTCTCTAGGAAGAAGGCGAAGGCCCATAGAACACCACATCACACATCACTGAAAATAGATGATGTTGAACTAGTAGCCACAACAGTCGAAGATCAACTATAATAGGTGTGGGAGAATATTGAGAAGCACAGGGCTTCGATTATGGAGCAAGTACAGGAAGTGAAAACTATGTTGGAGCAATTCAAGATCAGGGAAAAGCAACCACAAAAAGATAAACCAACAAAAACTAGGGAAGGAATGCGTGTTGGAGAAACATTGCAAATCACAGCACAGTGGAGCGCCAATTTTATCATAACACTTGATATGTTGTTCATCAACAAGGAGGTGACACAGAAGCCCCTGAAGGAAATTTAGACATTGGACTTGGCGTTAGCCAAGGTCCCGATGAAGGCATTATATAAATTACAGATTAGTGCCGCACAAGAAATTCAGTCTAGGGAAAGGTCTGATGCGACAAACTTAAAGATAGCGTAGGAAGAGAACATCACACTGAGGAAGCAATCAGCCAATAAGGGAAGTAAAACAAGATAGTGCATCAAAAGGTAGAGGATATGGAGAAACACATAAGATAAGTATTTCAAACCATCCCGGACAAAATAGAGTCACCGGAAGTATCTTTTGAGGAGAATATGAGGAAAATAGCGCAGGGTTGGAGCATTACAAGGACCAAATAAGGGAGTTGGAGGAACACATAGTACCCATTACTAATCTATAAGTAAGAGCTCAACGAGAGCAAGGCGCAATAGAATCTACGAAGAATATAGCGCAGAATATAAATAGGATGACATAGTTGTTGGAAAAAAGTGTCCAGTTGTGGACATAGCTCTTAGAAGATGGGAGCTTGCAAGAGATGCAAGGAAGGGAAGATAAAGTGCATGCAATAATGGAAGATTTAAAATAGTGACAGAAGACAATGTCATTTCCAGAAAAGATTAAGACACTTGCAGAAATGAAGAATATGTAGACATAATAAAAGGCAGTGCTAGCAGAGAAGATTGTGAGGCAAGCTCAGTTGGAGCCTTTGCAGGAAAAGGCTGAACAACTGGTCATGGAGATCGATGCAACAAAATCAAGGGTGGAGCAGATAGGCTTGGAGGGAGAAGAAATATTGAAGCCTCCATTCATCGCGCATATGGTAGAAACCATGACAGAGAAGAGCAACCAAGCTCAGGAGAAATGCCAACTTATAGAAAATATGTATGAATAAATGGCACAGACAGTGAAAGATGCAAGAGTCGGTGAGTGATTCGGAACTAGTCACGATGTCAGTGTTGGGGACTTGTTGGTGTAGGCCAATTTTGGGGAAAATCAAGGAAGTTTTGAAGGAATCAAGACAAAGCCGAAAAATAGAGGAAAAGAAGCATCGAAAACAGAGGAAAGTCAGCGTCGAGGAAACAAAGTTACAAAGTGGACAAAATACTGTGGATAAGTTGGGAAGTGGAAAAACCTAATCCGCTTAGGTTAGGGTTTTTGTAAGGGCTTTGTCCCATTTTGTTGTATAAGTAGAATGTATTAGGACTATGAAAAGGTTTTCCTTTAGTGTGTTAGAGAGTATGTGTGATGGATATAGAACTATTAGAGAGGAATTCCTAAGTTTTAACTGTCACGATTTGTGGAGATCGAATGTAATGGTGGAATAATTGTACATTGCGCAGCACCAGATTTTGCATGAATATGAACAAAGATCCGAATCGACAAATATAAAATTGGATAATCTTATCGATTATATCATCAAATGCTCTCTACATATCTCTTTGAAAGGTGGCACCTACATTAGATAAACCAAATGGCATACATTCATAAGAAAATGTGCCCTAGTGTGTGGTAAATGTGGTTTTATATCTATTTGTCCTTTTTACCTTGATTTGATTATATCCAAAAAATACGTCAAGTAAGGACATCATTTGATACCCTCCAACCTGTTGTAAAATCAAATCCATATTAGGAAGTATAAAATGGTCTTTGATACTTTCCATGTTTAATGCACAAAAATTGAAACATAATCTGATCTGACTGGTAGTTTTTTGAATAGGAACCTATTTGAAACCCATTCAGAATACTTAACTAGAAATATTATATGAGATTTCAACTATTTTTCCAATTCTTTCCTAATGGTGGCTTCAAGCGCAGGATTAATAGGTATTTTCCTTTTCCTAACTAGTTTTACCCCTTCCTTGATAGGAATGGCATGTTGTATAAGAGTAGGATCAAAACCACGAAGATCCTCGTATGACAAAAAAAAAACATCTTGAAACTCACAGAGTAATTCCATGAATTTCGCTTTCTATCCATCAGAACATTGGGCACCTAATTTAATGATCTCTGGATATTCTGATGTCCCAATATTCAAGGAAATGGTATCATCAACTTTCCTTTTAGACTCCTCTTCATTATGTGTTTCTTTTTTGCCTAAATCACTTGATGAAATGAACTTTTGAGAGGATTCAAGCCTTTAGGAAATTTTTCATCCTCAACAAAGATGATTTCTTTGGGCTTAAAAGGTTCATTTTGCATGAAAGCGCAAATTTATTCATCATTAGGGAAAACTTGCCATGACTCTACGTTGTCGGGGAGCTGAGGACGGTATAGAGATTGGAACGTACAATCAAGTCTTTGAGGTAAAATATGCCAAGTAGGGGAAGCTACAAAAACAACTAATCTATCATCTATTGAATTAAGTTCCCTTTTAACATGACTGATGTTAAATGATAACAGATTTGAAATCACCATCCAAACAACTTGGGTATAACTCTTAAGTAACTTATTGTTTGGTACATAAATATTTCATACAAGGTTCACAACAAGTTCAGAATCACCAAAGACTGTAAGGTGGCCACAACCAAGGTTATATGCATTTTCAATGCCCAACAATAAGGCATCAAACTCAACAACATTGTTTGTACAAGCAAATTCCAACCTATAAGAGAAATTGTGAATTTTTCCTATAGGAGAATATAGAATGATGTCGGCTCCATTACCTTCGTTTGAACAYGAGACATCAAAATGCATGTGCCACATGCCATCATCAAAATCAATTGGTTCAATTATAGTGTCACCTTCATCAACAAAAATAGAGTACACCCCTAAATATTCTTTGAGATAATTTACATTGGGTTGGGGAACACTCTCTATATAAGGTGAAATTCTCCCTTCCCTAAGAACTATAATGTTATTTCCGTTTCAAGGGATGGATAAATGTGTACCATCGAGTGAAAGGTATCCACCAGTTAAGGCTTTCCATTCCCTTCCTAAAATAATTGAGTAGTTACTCATCATCATGTCAATTACTTGGATATTGAAAGTTGTCCTTATCTCAAGATGCTCACACAAAACTAGGCTTACATCCTTGATTTCACCTATAGTTGATTGCTACAAATTGTTATAAGAGAGCATACTTCTATAATTTTCATTGGTACAAGATAATCCAAGCTCTTCCATGATAATTATAGACATCACACTAAGACTAGACCTGTCATCAGTTAGGAAACAGTGAGCTATTTTACTCAGATATAGAAAGGGGGGGTTTTACATGGTTCCTAAAGTTATTTACACCTATCCTATATACACTTGAATCTTCTTCCTTTGACTCTTCAAATAGATTGGCTATGGTGGAAACCTTACCTTCCATAAAGTCTTTAAGATGCTTCTATTGTTCTGGGATGACAACCATGTCCAAAAGGGTAGCATCAGCTTTTATACTAGCCAATTGGTTAAGGATATTGTACTTAGAAGAGGGAAGAGGAGAAGATACTCCTTGATCACTTGAAGTTTTGACAATTTGTACATCAACACTTTGAGAAAATGAGATTGGGGCAGAAGAAGTGTGGGGAAGATCAAATTTTCTCTTGGCAGTGTAAGATTTATT
>JASDQU010712443.1:4437-17379 GCA_032191745.1 Picea mariana | reverse complement strand
CTCGAAGATGGTCGTGCATTCTCAGACGGTTCTGACTGTCCACCTCCACCAGGCATCTGTTTTCCAGCTTCCAAAGACCCAGCCATCCTTCCCAGTAGGATCCATCCCATATTCTTATGGCAGTATCCCTGTCCTCTCCTATGAAGAAACAGGCAATGTCTAAGAATATGTGCTTTTCCTCTTTATCTAAAGCATCATAGCTAATTCGAAGCCTGCTCAGTATATCGCTGGGAAGCATTTTGGAGGTTTTCTTAAATTGTGCATTCCAATACCGTAAATCATCTTTTCCACGAAGAAGCGCCCCAAGCACTTTAAGAGATAAGGGCAATCCATCGCAGGCATTCAAAAAATTTTCAACCACTTCGTCAAATCCTTGAAAAGAATGGGGCTGACCGAAGGCATGCCAGCAAAAGAGCTCTTGCGAGTGCTGTCGATTGAGGGTTTTCAACGGGTAAATGGATGACTCTGTAATCCCTGAGCTTGTAAGCACATCTTTACTGCGCGATGTAACTAAAATTAAACTACCTAGATTAATGGTATCTTTAACTGGTGAAAGTAATGCATCTAGTTGATCAATATGATCAACGTCATCTAAAACCATGAAAACCTTTTGAGAGGTGAGAGATGCGAGATGCCTTTTGAGCTCCTCTTTGCCCTTCTCCACCCTGTTTATTGAGACATTCGTTACATTCAAATCCTTAAGAAGGGTACTCTGCAGGGAATGTAAAGATGTGGATCTGACATCAAATAAGAAGCAAGATCGATCGTAATTTTTTCCCTCACGGTTGAAGAATTCTTTGGCCAGGGTCGTTTTTCCGACCCCGCCAAAACCCACAATTCCCACAATGCTAGGCTTCCCGTTTTGCCGTTGCACTGTCATTTTCAGGTCTTTTACTTTTTCATCGAGGCCAGTTGGATATTTAGCGACATCCAGAGGTACTTTGCGAACATTTTTCAGTACTCGTCGGACGACCTCAGAGACGAGTTGCCTCTCGTCACTGAATAATATTCACACAATAAAATGACCAGTAAGAAACACCTAATATACCTATAAACTCAGCGAATTAAAAGGTAAGAATAAGAGGGAGAAGTGGAAGCCCTTACCCGTTATACTTCTTTAATTCAAATCCGGATATTAGTGAAACATCTTTAAGGGCCTTCCTCCATTTCTCAATAGTGTCCGAGTCATGTCGTGGATTCGAATCGACTGATCTCTTCTTTTGGAGCATGCTCAGGGCTCGAGCATACAATCCATCTTCGCCCCGCGTCCACCGAAGTTCGCAAGGATTGACATTATAGAAAATCGGAATAATTATTGAACCCGCCTCTAACATAAGGACGAGCTCGTTCAGACACCAATCTGAATTTGCATAACCTGGAGAAAAGATTGCTATGTTGACGGAGGCTGTTCGAATAGCCCCATTGATTTGAGGAGTTATCTTCTCTCCCTCTTGCATTTCTTGCTCGTCCAGAAAAACTGCTATTCCAAGATTATTAAGGCAGTGGTAGATATCGCTAGCGAGGCCTTTCTTTACATCAGGACCGCGGTGATTGATGAAGACATCATAGACATAGCTGTTGGTATTGCCATGGGAGGGGGATGTGGAGGAGGATGCGATGGAGGATGCCATTGGATAGAGAATAAGAAAGAAGCAAGATCAAATATGTTTTGCAGAGATCGGGAATGCGGGCTCAACCTCAATATTTTCGTCTGGATGATCAAGTCCAAAGAACAAACTCAAAACGATTGAAAACAAAACAGCCTTTGCTAATTTCTGAGCTTTTTATTTCGTTGGACAAACGAAGTCGCGATATATATTGAACGAAGGAGAAGACATGCGTGGCAATTTCGTAGTGTAGACGCGTCACCCCGTGGACCACATGCTCTGCATCTCCCACCGACGACGCAGCGTCCGCATCACATCGTGTGCTGCGTACCGGTGGCATCTACCAAGAAGTAAGTAGGTAATTGAGCCTGATGCAAAACAGGTGGCATTTACCAAGAAACAAGTGGGAGGGTACTTGGTTACAAAGCAGTAGGTAATTGAATTGACATAAATAATTAAATAAATGTGAATATAAATATAAACAACATAAATAAATGTTTAAGATAGGTCATAGCTTTAAGTCTTTGGGACCAACATAAAGAAATGGTACCATATCACTAAAATCATGATCAATACTTTTTCTAAATCAAATGGCATCTTGGTAATTTGCTTCAATATTCTTTTTTTTATAAATGTGCACATGTTGTGCATGTACACACACATATTAATTTATTTATTATTTTGTCTTGTAGTCAAAAAAATGGATGGAGGAAAGTGATTGTGTGTTATGAGAGTGCTTCTATAAGATTGTTTGTAATTAATTTGTATGACAATTGTTTAGAGTTTGTGTAACTATTGAACTCAACAACAAGGCATAAAAAATGAACATTTAAATGAAACTGTATCAAATAAATAGATTTGGAAGAAACTAATCTCCATCATGGATAAACAAAAAATTACAAACCACTCAATTAAAAGTCAATTACAAGGAGGATCCATATTAGTGAAATATATAAGCCATAAGAGGACTGTAAGGATCAATGATGCACTAAGACAAGGAATTGGAGCTATATTAATGTAAGAAGGAAGACCATTGACTTTTGAAGCAAACAAATCACACCATTAGTTTTTAAAAATAAACAAGTTAAGGAAAAGGATTTGGTAAAATCACTTATGAAAAGTAAACAATTCAAAGAAAAGGATTTGGTAAAATCTAATTATGAAAGTAAACAAGACAAGAAAGGATTGAGTAATTTTGTTTTTTAAACTTAAAATTTGAACTTTTTAATATTTTTAAAAATGTTATATGTGAATTTTTTTCAAAGTTTTGATTTTTATTTAATTATATGTTTTTTTATTATTTTAAGATGATATACATTTTAAATTACCATTTATAATATTGATTTTCAATATTTTTTTTACTTTAATTTAAACTTTTAAACTTTTCTTACATATTTGTATAGATTTATTGTATAAAAATAACAATATTCAATATTGTTTCCCTTGAAGTTATGATATACATAAAAATGAAAGAAAACAAATAAACTAGATAAGGACATATTAAAAAGATTCAGTGTGAAATAAAAATATATAGATATTTATTATTATTGTAAAATCTCAAAGTCCAAACTATGATAAATATAACTCATCATTAATATGTCAAATTGAACATTTTCTTTAAGGACATTTTAAAAGTAATCAATAATTTTAATTGGTCATTTTTATTCATTTTTTTAGGGATCTGACTTTCTTTGGACATGATGTCTCCAAGTTGTCCAAAATAATCATTTTCAAACAACTCATTCAGTGGTGGTTAAGACTTCTTTCACACACACACACACAGATAAAATTAATTAATTTTTTATATAATTTATTTTAAAAGTAGAAAATTCATATAAAAAGAGAGATTTTAGATGACCACATAGGGGGAGCCATAGGGGGAGCCATAGCGGGTTTCGGGTTTTCGCAGATCTTCCTGTAATGGTGGCAACTAGTTGGTGATCAAGTCAGATCCAAGCACGAGGGCTTCACCTTTGTTACCAATATCTTATCACATTCATTCATAAAGGGGTTTTTAAAATTGTGAAGGTATTGTGGGGATGATGTCGGGTACAAGGAGTTTATAAGTATTAGGGGGTATAAAAAGGGGAATATGGTAAAAATACGAGATATCTAGTAAAAATAAGGGTTTTTTAATTGCGAAGATGTATTGGGAGGGGGGTTCAACAAAATTATTTGGGGAGGTATTTTTTAATATCTATTGAAATTAGGGGTATTCTTTAATGTCCCATGAACACGAGTGCTATTTCACAAGTTCACTAAGTGGAAACCTCGTGGATCCAAGGGACTGTCCCACTAGGGGTTTATGCAGACTCTTGGTGATATCTAGGCCACATTTATGTGGTCGATGGAAGATGTTATCCAATTGGTCAATTACTCTGAGGACACCCTCTCAAAAGACATGATATTCACATCACTTCATGTGAGCTTTGGCTTAAATCTTGAAATGTACCAAAAGGAGGTGGAATTGAGTAAGCCATCTAGTCCTTTCAATTTATCTCGAGGGAGGATTAGTAAAGACCATGTAAGACTCTACAATTTGGTAGGGTCTTTGGAGGATTGTTGTCGGGATGAGGATTGTTGTCATAAAGTTTCTCGAAAGGTGGTTCTAGGTGGTGATCATGCATTGTGTGAAGTTCTAGCCTCTGGTGCGAATCCGACATGTCTTTCTCTCCCTTGCAATTCAGGCAACTCCCCTGAAGGAAAAATCAGCGAAGGGCCATGTGCATTAGGGTTTAATGGGAATCATTTAGAGATGGCAGAGCTTCAAGGGAGCAAGATAAAACAATCTAAGGACAATCTTGCTCATAGGAAATGGAGGGTTGTGAAGTCTAAATGGGGTGGAGTTTCACTAGTGGTCAGGGAGGATCTAAAAGTTAGTCAAATTGCTGAGCCTCGGGGAAAAACTCTCATTGGGGGATTCAAAGGAAGGAGAGTTTATATGGAAAATATGAATTTTTGGATGCAATATGAGTGGGTGCTAGTTTTGGGTTACAAAATGACTATCCATCTTCTAGCTAGAGGATGGATAGGTTTCATATTTCAAACCCAAGATGATGTTTAGTGTATTTTGGCAAATCATTGTTATTGGGAATGAAGTTTATTATGTGTTAAACCTTGGCATCTTCTTTTTGACACCAGGATCCTAGATAGTGACTAGTTTTCCTACTTGGATAAAACTGCCAAACCTCCATCTGGAATTTTGGCCAGACTCGGGTATGCATGTTATTGATGAAGCATTGGGGAAGTTTATAGCTTCTGAAAACATATATGAAACTTGTAGCTTTTTCTATGTGGCTCAAATCTTGGTGGAACTTGACCCTCAACAAGGTATGTTTGAGACAATCTCACTGGAGATGGGGGATAGTTCCTATACCTAGGTGTTGGATTATGTTAATATGCCTTTAGTAAATGTGCTCAATTCCATAAGGTCGGTCAGATCCTATCTAATTGTGAGATAAAATTCTAGAAAGAGAAATCAGGGAAAGCGTTAGAGTTTTTGAATGAAAATCCTATAAACCCTAATCATTCTTGCAAGGTGAGCAAATTTCAAGATGGGCCTCATAGTTTGAAGGAAGAAATGGGGGATTTTAATCGACTATCTCATTTGATTGATCCAACAATCGAAGGTAATGATATATTGGTCATCAACATCTCCATTCCTCTTATTGAAGGGGAGAAACTTAGGGAGAAATACCAGGTCCAACTGGAGGGGTTTGAGGATGATTTGGACCTGTCTCCATCACAATGGTGCTAGATATGCTTCTACTAGGTGACATCTACTTCGGCTGCACAAACTAGTTCATCGATGGAGGTGATCTCTGGGGGATTTTGAAGGTGATTCTAAAGCATGAAGTTGTACTCCACCAACCCCGAAACATATTTGAGTTGTGCCTAGCTTTTTTGAAGTGCTTCCTCAACCACCACAATATTTTGTTGTAATTCAAAAAATGTTGGTGTTGACTAATTGAGCCATGTATGAAGTGAGAGGTTCTATGACTCCAAGTCCTGAAGACGCTCGGTGACTACTTGAATCTTGTGAGGTGCTTGTACATCTAGTTGTGTCGACCCTGACAGGCATACCCAAGAGTATGCTTTCAATGACATCAAGGAGTTCGGTATGACTTGMCAGGGAAGCCTCGTCCTGCACTTTGGTGTCCACATGCACAATGACTTTTGCATGATGAACTATTTGAAGGTCCTACCAATGGGTTCACCCGCAACACTCTTTTCTGGCCTGTGCTTGTATCTTCCTTAGATTGTGGTTCCTAAGGAGGAGAAACAAGCAGTGAGGGTAGGGCCAACTACTAACAGAGGGAGTCAAACTTCCCCATGACGTCCTTTTGGAAAAATTGTTGCCTTGTCAGCTGTGTTTGAAGCTCCTCGACCAACTTGGAAAGTGATCCAAAAATCCTTAGATACCAATCTTAATCTTTAAAACCCCATATTAGAATCTAACTTGATTCAGAATAATTCTTGATCGTATTGAGGTGATTTGCAGAACTAATGATGATGTGTTTATTATTGAAAATCTCATAAAATGATGATTAACTTGAAGATTAATTAGATAACATGGAAAAAAATAAAAGAACTCAAATATACAATATTGATGACAGACTTTACTACATCTTTGAGTTCCCTTTAAATAGTGAGACTGCTTCTCATAAATTCAAATGTCAAATTACAATACAAAATGGACTTACAAAGCCAAATTTGAAGTCTCTCTTGAATTTTTCTACTCAAAATCAAATATAGAGTTTACCATTGGATTCCTTGTGAAAATATGAGAAAAATGAGTATAAAGTCAACCATATTATGAACTAGCTCAATTTCACCCTCTTTACATGCCAAATGATGCACTACAACACTCATTAATGGAAATTTGGACTAAGACTTTCAAAGACAACATATTAGCACAAAAATAACATCACCATAGTGCTCCTCTCGAGAAAATGAGAAGAATGAGTATAAACATGCCTATGTTTGGACATGATACTCCATGGCATGTAAATCTATGCAACACCAAATCTAAGCTTCTCTTGGCATGCACTTAGAGACATATGTACTGTACCTTCTATTGGTATCCATGCACACCTCAAGATATGTGCCAACCTCAGGATGTGTTCCCATTAAATAGGGCACATGCCCCCAACCGTAGTTCGTACCTTACGTTGACATAAGCATCATATTAAATATTTTATAACTTGCTTGTTATAACAAGTTCTATATATGGTATGGTGGTTAGCGGATAGTGGTTAAGTTGTTTGGAATCTTGGAATATTCCTTGGATTGTATGGGAGGTCGATGACTCAAAACCCACCAAGTCCATAACAGTTTTGATACCCACCCCAACTTGGGCTTCTAGAAGGAGCCACATGGTGTCATTTGATTGACCCATGTGACGGCTTACCATTGGTCCATATGTCACCCACTGTAGTTTCCACATGTCCGTATGAACTGCCACATGTCATTCTATTAATGGTCCACCTGTTTCTTTCCACGTCATTGTACATATGCCACACCATCCATACGATTGACACATGTCGCTTCCAGATAGGTCCAACTAGATGTTGATTCATCCAATTCTGGGTGACACATGGCACATTGTCGTGCTACCATATCACCCTATTGACGTCAGCATGACATCCTCCTGATATGTACAGACATGAAACGTGTCACCCTTGCAATGGTGACATGTTTCACCTTTAACTTTGACTTTTTGTCTAGTTTGACCAAAACTTTGACTAGCCATAACTATTGCATACAAACTCCGTTTGAGGTGATTTTTGCATTGTTGGAAAGATATTGCCAAGATATATGCAATGAAATACTTTTCGAGAACATTTGAGACAATCAAATTTTGAGCATTTTTGGATCCTTCTGGACCTTTGTGAGCATTCTGGATCTCCCTTGATTCAGATTTTATGAGCAAAATGAAATGAACACATATTAATATTATTATTATTAACACAGAGACACAACGAAAAATAATGGAGATATAGTAAAATTGGCTTCTATTCAATACGGAAATATGTTGAAACTGTAAAATGCAGACTGAAAACAAACTTGTTAGAATGGTGGAGGCATATCTCTGAGAAGAGATGTGAAGATTGTGCTCATTTGAAAGAAGATGATTACAATGAGGCTCTCAAATCCTTTTTACAATAAACACGAATTCCAAAACCCTAGACATCCAAAAACCTAACCCTAGGAGATGAAGCGTCAAAAGTCATGTGGGCCCCGTTGGGGTAAGTTAGTACATCAACTTTCTGGGGTCGTAACTTTTGCATACGATATTTGTTTTAGGCACACGATAGCCCGTTGGAAAGGTCTATATGAGGAATACACACTATGCTATCAAAATTTGACTTCATCTACAATTTGACTGTGGCAATCCCTAAAAACGTTGTTTAGGCCCTCAAAATGGCCCTGAAAGTTCAAGACCCAAAAACTAGAAAAAAACTGCCAAATTGAAATGCTGCCAAGATGAGCTAGTTGTAATAGGTGGGTGGCCACTAATATCCATCTGGATCAATCCTACCCCCTTAGGAAGCAATGGCCTCCATTGCATTGAGTTCCTTGATTAGATGAGGAAATTTCTGCTGAATTTGGCCCCGAGTGAGTCACTTGCCTTGGTGCAGGAGCTGCCCTGCTTTGACAACCCAATAAAGATGGATCCTGTACTGGAAATTTCCCTTTACATGTGTGTCCACAAAATGATTAGTGGATTCTTGTTCCATGCAGTCAAGGTTGATCTCTGTTGGTTTCAATTGTAATTCTATCTCTGAGGTGTCCAATAATGGTGGAAAATATGGTCGAAGGATATCCACATTGAACACTGGGTGCAAGCCAAAGAAGGGGGGAATGTTGAGCTCAAAATAATTGTCTCCCACAGCCTTGGAGATGGTGTAAGGTCCATAATGGAGTGGAAAAATCTTCCAATGGGGCCCTGTAAGGAGTTCTTTCTACAAGTGCAACCAAACTTTGTCTCCCACCTGAAACTTATGTGGCACCCAGTGTTGATCGTGGCGCTACTTGTACTTGGAATTAGACTTCTGTTAAATATCCTAAACCTTTTGGAAAATGTGATAGATCTACTCAATGAACCAGGTGGCTTTGTCAGCTTCAGTTGGAGCATCTGATGAGTCGGTCTGGGTGGCCGCAAGGGATAATGCAACATCCATGGGACCCAATGGTTGAAATCCCAACCAGAAATGAAAGGGGATGTGGGTAGTGGAGCTATGTATGGCTCAGTTGTAGCTATGTTGAACATAGGGAAGACTCGCATCCCATGTGTGGGGGTGATTGGAATTGTACATGCATAGGATATGCATGATCATCTGGTTGACGACCTCGGTTTGGCCATCTATTGGGGGGTGGAAGGTAGTGGATTTGGTGAGCTTGGTGTCCAGTAGTGACCAGAGGCTTGACCAAAATGTGTTGAGGAATTGACTGTCCCGATCTAAGATAATGGTTCCTGGGATCCCAAAATGTACCCACACTTGTTCAAATAAGAACTTGGCAGTGGCTTCTGCTATGATGCTCTTCTTGCAAGCGACCATAATCACCATCTTGGAAAAGAGATCAACAACCACAAAAACACAGTCATTGCCCCTCTTGGTGGACTGAAGTCCCAAAATGTAGTCCATTGAGATGGATTCCTAGGGCATGTTATGAGCAGGCAGAGGGATGTACATGTTTGGTTTCTTAGTGGCCAGTTTGGCAATAACACATGTAGTGTAAGACTTGATATACTTGCTGACATCTTGTGGAAGTTTCGGCCAGTAGAAATGTTGATGCAACACTGCCACTATCTTTTCTACACCGAAGTGTCCTACCGACCGACATTAGTGGGATTCCCAAATTAGTTTTTCTCACTCGCTTGATGGAATGCATAGATGGCCTAGATGGCACAACAACCCATCCTGAAGATGGAAATTATTGACAACTATGTTTGAACCCAACATTTGGTAGGTGGTGGAAAAGTTGGGATCTTTCTCATAGAGGTGGGGCCATCCGGAGGTCTCATAGACACAAGAGTCTACCACCATGGTGAGTGTCATGACTAGAAGTCGACTGAGGCAATCAACGACCCTATTGGTACTTCCTTTCTTATAATTGATGTTGAGGTGGAACTGCTACAAGTATGTGGAACACTTCTGATGGCAGTCATTATGCAATTTACCTTGTGTCTACATGAACTGCAGTGGCTTATGATCAATGTTGATGATTGTCTCCTTCCCGAGAATGTAATTCCTCCATTGGCAACAAGCTTGCACAATGGAGTACATTTCTTTGTCGTAAGTAGGGTACTTACAAAATACATCTGATAGTGTCTCACTATGATAGGCCTCGGGGTGGCCATGCTGAGTGAGAACTGCACCCACAACATAGTCTGAAGCATTTGTCTCAATCTCAAAGGGATGTTGTAGGTCAAGTAATGAAAACATTGGGAATGAGCACACGTGTTGCTTCAAATCATCAAACACTTCCTATTGGGACGGGCCCCACACAAACTTTCCTTACCACCACCCCTGGTTACTTGGATGAGGGCCCATGCAATATGGGAGAATCCCAACATGAACCCACAATAGAAATTGGAAAGGCCTAAGAAGATTCGAAGCTTAGTGAGCATGGTTGGGGTTGGCCAGACGCAGATGACCTAGATATTGGATGGATCCACATGCACACCATGCTCATCAACAAAGTATCCTAGATATTGGACCCTGTCCATGCTAAAGTAAATTTTTTCCAAGTTGGAATATAGCTTGTGCTCCCACAGGGTGTGCAGAACCTTCTAAATATGCTTCAAGTTTTCCACCCAAATCTTGTTGTAGATGAGAATTTCATCTAGATACACCACTACAAAATAATGGATGAAATGCCGCAAGATATCTTCCAATATCCTCATGAAATTTTCTAAGGAATTTGTCAAACCAAAGGGCGTGACCAACCATTCAAAAAGACCTTCTTTTGACTCGAAGGCAGTCTTCCATACATCTTTCTATTCTGTTGGGATATGATGGTAGCCAGACTTTAGATCAATCTTACTAAAGTATTTGGCCCCCTTGAGCTGATCATGGAAGTCGTTGATTTTGGGAATCGGGTATCGGTTCTTGAATGTGATTTTATTTAGGGCCTAGTAATCAATGCAAAGTCGTCATGTCCCATCTTTCTTCTGCACCAGCATGATTGGGCTTCTACAAGGTAATGAGATGGGTCAAATATGCCCCTTGCGGAGCAGTTATTGGATTTGACGCTTGATCTCCTCATTTTCTAATAGAGAGCAACGATAGACTGGCCCATTGGGTAGCGGTGCATCGGGGTTCATATTGATGGAATGTCTAACCTGATAGTGCATAGGTACCCCAGTAGGTGAGGAGAATACATCTTTTTATTCTTCCACGACCTTATCCACTTGCTTCTTCTGCATGGAGAGGTTGACCACGGAGGCCTTGGATGTGGTTGTAATATTTTTCTCACTCTGAGAGTGAATCATGAAGAAGACAAACTTTCAGGTCTGAGATATGAACTTCTTGCATTACTTGGAAGAGATCAAGGAAATAGCACTAGGTGGGACTACCTCGGGTATCTTGTACAATTTCCTGTTCAAAGTAATAATAAGATTGTGAGACCTAGACTCATATACAACATGAAATTTCCATAAATAAGGTTGTCCCAAAAGAACATCACAAAATTCAAGGGGAGCAACATCACACAATACCTCATCTTTGAAGGGCTTGATTTCGTACAACAAACGACACTGTTGGCTGACGCAAAGATCGCTTCCTTGGCAGAGCTATCCGATGGTGTAGGGATGCAGGTGCAGCATTTTCAGCAGGACTAGACACTTGATGACCTCCGCTGAGATGAGTTTCTTCTGGCTACCACTATCAACGATGAATCACAACAGGGTGACTTTCATCCACATCTATGAATGAAAGAGGCGCTATCCTTCCTCTGGCCCATTTGGTTCACCGGGATGGATCTTGGTGGTAGCAACAATGGCAGTGGATTCTACATCAATGATCTATATCCCCTTTTCTGGTTCTGACTCAGAGTTGGAACCTACATCTGATTCAAAGGATTTCACCTCATCCACCAATGACTTATTTGATCGACAATCGACAATGTTATGTCAGGGGCTCTTATGGCAGTCACACCACTTCTCAGTATATTTCTTTGTCTTTCCATTTTCCTTTTTTGCTTGTGTCTTAGACTGGTTGTCTTGAGGCTTTCCATATTTTCTCCATGATTTGTTCTATAGGTTGGGGATGCGCTTTCTCTACTTCTTCTATGAGGGGTTCCCATACCCAAACTGTCGCGTCTTGTGTTTAAGATTCTACTTGATTTTGACGACATATCGATAGGCTGCACTCAAGGATGAGATGTCCATAAACTCCATTTCTTCCTGGATGTATCTATGCAGACCACCACGATACTTGAGAACCATATGTCACTCAGAATCTTTGATACCCAACTTGGTGAGTAATGTATGGAAGAGATTTGTGAACTCTGGCATTGATTGGTCCCTTTCATGCCACAGTGTGGTCCATTTTGTATACAGATCATCATAACTTCCAATAGGGTAGTATTGTTCCTTAATAGAATCCTTGAAGGACTCCCAGGTGAGTGCGACTATAAATAATGAGGGTTCCTTTGTTTCATTTTTCTCACAGAAAGTATCCCACCAATCTTTGACATGGGGAACGACTTTCAGGAGCGCAAAAGTAATCTTTTCTCTATTCGAAAAGTTATGAGCAGAAAAATATCCTTCTAGCAGATTCAACCATTTGTATACATCATATGCATCTATATGACCTTCAAATATAGGAATATCAAATTTTATATGTACCTTGAAGGGGGAGGCATCTCTGCTCGAGGAATATGCATCGCCTGTTGGTAATCACCGAAGGATTTGCGCAAAATTATCCATCATCTCATTTCTCTGTTGCACAAGGGATCCCTTGAGCATAAGTTTGAAAGGATGTCCTATCCCATCATATTTATTTTCTCCCACCATGGAATATCTCTTAGGTGTGTGATACATTTTTTCCTCAAGAGAAACAAGCTTGAGACCCAACTCTTTGTACCCTGACCTCGTCGGGGACATGCACTAAAAACGACAGGGAACATACCACTCTGATACCACTGATCCAGATTTTATGAGAAGAATGAAATGAAAAATATTATTATTATTATTAAAATATATACACAAGGAACAATAATAGAGATACAGTAAAATTGGATTCTATTCAATAAGGAAATATGTTGAAACTGTAAAATGCATACTAAAAACAAGCTTGCTAGAATGGTGGCAACTTATCTCTAAGAA
>JASDQU010712442.1:0-27420 GCA_032191745.1 Picea mariana | reverse complement strand
AAGGGGGAGTGTTGAAATAATGTAACTGCAAAGAGTATTCTTATTATTATTGATATATTATTCATGGGATCAATCCCCATTGTGGATTGATCATGTCGGTTATTGTATTAGGACCAAATCCCCTTTTGTGGATTGGTCAACAGACAATTGTAATACGCAGAATAAGAAGTCGGCCCCAGTAGTTATTATTGAGACCCAGAAATATAATAAAGGTGGGTTTACCCACCCAGAGTGAGAAGTCGGCCCTGCCAGTAAAGACACTTCACACGTGACAAACTTGTATATAGAGAGAGGCCAGCGCCTCACTTTGACACACAACTCACTTGCTCATTCTAAGAGGCAAGTTTCGATTTACCAGTTGGAGAGAGAGAGAAGAGTGGCGCATCTTTTGGAGAGGACTTTCTGTATTGGTTTGAGTTATCTCTTGACATTGTATTGGAAATCTATAAAAAGAAGTTTTACTGGGTTTTCTTCCCCTAGAGGGTTTCCCAGGATAAATGTTGTGTATCTTGTGAATGCGTACTTCTAAGTGATCTTGTTCTTATGTTGTTGTTATCTATTGAAATGCAAAGAACTATAAAAATGGCATAAACATTAACACCTTTAAGGTTGCTTGGTAATTGGATATGCACATTTTGAGGATCATGGGCATTCAGAAGGGCCTTTGGAGGCTGGACGCTGCACCAACACCCCCACTTTTCCCTTCATTTATGGTGATGGGTCATCCTAGAGGGATCATGCCCCTTCAGAATTTTACATGTGGCATTGAAAGACCTTGTATTTTGTATTTTTGATTGCCCCTCCATAGGCTAAAATAGGGGATTTTAGCTTAGAAAATGATATTTTCTTTTAAGAGGAAATTAAATCTTTCCTCTATAAATACAGAGGCATTTCCTCTCATTTGGACATCACAACTTAAGGGAGAAATCCCTTAGGAGGTATGAAATTTGTTGGAGCATCTTTGCCTTATACTCATGTGCACTTTTGGAGAACTGATCTGGTGGATGTTTTTCTTGTTTTGGTGGATGTTTCTTAAAACTAGAGTTCCTTCATACATAATGACTTGGTTTAGTAAGTGGTATTTTCCAAGTATTTATGTTTGTTCATGGTATTTAAGTGAATTCTCTATCAAAGCGGTGATAAGTTGCAGACATAGAAGTTGAGTTTGAGATGAAGTACATCGACATGATGCATTGCTTTTTGCTTCTGGAGGTTTGGCAAAGACCAAGGGAGATTTTCCTTCAGAACTAAGTATGCAATTGTGATCCTAAAGAGATTTTAGATGGAGGACTAAACCTATGGCCATGTTATCCACTAGTTCGTGGATATATTCTCCTCACAATTGTATGCCCTCCTGGAGGACATACAAGATAGAAGGCAAAGAAAGAAGCTTTTGAAAGTGGTACTCACTGGTGAGAAACATGAGAGCACTCTTGGACCTTGAAAAAAACGAGTTCATGAAATATCTAGTCATGATCCTTTGTATTACCTGGAACGTTTCAGAGAACTCTATGAAAAAAGAGGACGAGGATTAGAGACCCAAGCCATGGTAAATTATAGTGTTGTTGTGGCAGATGTTGGTACAATGGTTTGCAAAACAAATGAAATAGTGCAACATGAAGGAATGCAATGTGCTTGGGACTATGGGAAAGAATGGAAAGGGCCGACCTAATTAGTCTTAGAATTTGATGATGGGGTCAACCTAAATGTACATTTAGGGCTTGAGGCCGACATTTTGATTAGCTTTGAAGAGGCTGCTTCACTTTGAATTAAGGGCATGTCCCCTTAGAATTTGTTTTGACCATGATTGAAAATTGTTCCATCATTGAAGGCTCACTTGTCACAGTTGAAGGAAGTTAAAGGACTCACCTACGTACCTGCTTACATGAAGGGCAGAGTAAACCCATCATTTGGGGATTGGGAGTTGATCATTCAATTTGGAAGCAAGCTAGCCCACCTTTAAGGGTGCTTAGTAATTGGATATACACATTTTGAGGATTATGGGCATTCAGAAGGGCCTTTGGAGGCTGGACACTGCACCAACACCCCCACTTTTCCCTTCATTTATGGTGATGGGTCATCCTAGAGGGATCATGCCC
Source organism: Picea mariana (assembly GCA_032191745.1). Classification (NCBI taxonomy): domain Eukaryota; kingdom Viridiplantae; phylum Streptophyta; class Pinopsida; order Pinales; family Pinaceae; genus Picea; species Picea mariana. The sequence goes on along the minus strand of JASDQU010712442.1, from coordinate 25,321 downwards.
CTTCAGAATTGTACATGTGGGATGAAAAGCCCTTGTATTTTGTATTTTTTATTAATTAATTGTTGAAAAGGGCCTTTTTCCCCTCCATATGCTAGAATAGGCGATTTTAGATTAGAAAATGATATTTTCTTTTAAGAGGAAAATGAACCTTTCCTTCTATAAATAGAGAGGCATTTTCTCTCATTTGGACATCACAACTTAAGGGAGAAATCCCTTAAGAGGCCTACAATTTTCTGAAATTTTTTGGAGCATCTTTGCCTTGTACTTGTTATCCATCAAAGTTGCACTAGGATGGACTTCCAGCGAGCCGCCAAAGATTGAACATCATTGTTCAAAAATCAGAGTTCAGAAGTTCAGCCGGTCAATAAAGACCAACTTTTTCACATTTTTCCATAAAAAATTGTAATAAGAGATGTTGCATGATGAACTTGTAAAAGGTCTTAGTCAGCTTCGACTTAGGCGTGAGTTGTTACTCTGGAGTGTTTTTTTACTTATTAATTATATTTTGTCGTTTTCAGACAATTTATAATTTATGAGTTTTTCACTCAATTCCTCCAGAGATGGAGTATATACTCATGGTTAAGCCTTAGCATGGATCTAAGCCTTGTGTATAATGTATATTATCATTCTAAACATACTCCTAGAGTCTTATGGAAATGTTCTAAGTCCCCCTTAGGATTTTCTTAATTTTTTCTGTTAATTAAAAATCTTCCGCAAAACGGAATTTTTTAATTAAAAAATAAAGTTGTATTAAAAAAGTGGTACTAGGGGACTTCATATGCCTTGGGGGTGCTCATTTTTGGACCTAGAGAACCCATATTACCTAAGTACCCACTTGGTTGAGTAAAATTAGTGATTTTAATCACTTAAAAATCAATTTTACTCAAAAAACCCCAAAAAGTCAAATAAAATCAGCAAGTGCTCAATTTAGGGAAACATGTGGAGACATGTTTTGGATGAGTTAAGGCCCCAAAAGGCAAGGTGGCATCCATAGGTTGATTCTTATTGGTCAAAGGGTAAGCATATGGCATGTGTGATGGATTAAGAGCATGTGCTCAAAAGGAGGTGTGCACCTCTCCCTTGAGGTGGCGCATTCTCAAAGGGAAATCCTCTCCCAAGGTGTGACTCACCCCTTTCCCTCACCTAACTTTGATAAGTGGCAGCTCCATGCTACTTGGCATATGGAGAGAGATACAACTCGTCCCACTTCCTCTTCCACTTGTCCCAAATCAACAAGTGCGCCCCTCACACGTGTCACACGGATTTGCCTTGGGGTTGTCACCCATTTGGCTATATAAGAAAGCACTCTCCCATTGCTAAAGCTAGTTGGAGCTTGGGATTTGTGCCATTGTAATTGTTGTATCATTCATATTATTGGAATAAAAAAGGCTTTGGAGGCTACATTGGTGTCTACTTTCATGTGTGGAGCTTCTATGTTACATGCTCAATTGTGAGGTATAATTTGCTTATGTGTATTTCTTGCTTTTGCTAGTTATCGTATGCCTTCTAAGAGGAGATATCTCCTAATTGGGTAAGATTATAAACTTGTTTGTTTATTGATCTTAATGTTTGTTTACAAGTGATATATTTAGTATGCATGTTCATTTCGGTTAATGCTCATGCTTATTTCAAAGTTTCTTTGTAAGTAGCATCATATGTTTAACAATTTGTTTGCAAGGAATCTCTAAGTATTTTTGCAGATCTCACACTTGAAGAGAAGGATAGGCAACAGTTTCACTTACCTTACCCTTCAAGACTTCAAAAGAGACATAGCCCCTCTTGTATATCCATCAACAAGGACTGCATTTTCCCAATTTCCAAGGGTTAAAGCACTTCTCCTCTTTCAAATTTATGTTTCGGTTACTTACTTCAATCACATATAAAGTAAAGTTTAAACGCTGAATGTTTCAATACTTTATATGTCTAAAAGAGCAAGTAGATAGATCATAAAGTCATTCAGAAATCTAGCTTGCTAGTGGCTAAAATTTCTTTAATTTTTTGAGAATTTTTCTTAGATAAAGATATCCCCTTTTCAAAGAGTTTAAAGTTAAATTTGAGCAAAGTCTTATTGTTTTATTTTCTGTTTTAGTACAGCAAAGAATTTCAGTAAGAAAGGGCTTCATTTAGTTAGTTTAAACTTAGAAATTTTGCTAGTTTATCATAGACTTTTACTTGGAAATTTTAGTTTCATATACTAATAACCAAAGACACTCTTAAAGTGTTTTTGGCCATCCATTTGCATCTTGTTTGTTTGCTGTTATGTGCAGGTCTGTGCAAGGATAAAGGGATACTAAGTCCAAATCTTGAAGATTTGAAGCTTTCAAGACCCCAAAAGTGACCTTGTATTGCCAAGAAACATTGTAAAAAAGATTTTCTTTCATTTTGATCCATATATAAGGGTCCACATCTCATTTTAAGAGATTCAAAGACTCTTCAAAAGAGAAATTGTAACCGAGAGAATAAAATCAGTGAGCCAAAGTAGGCCCCACTTTGCTTTTCCCCCCGAGGGGGTGTGTTGTGTTTTTTGGGTCTTTGTTTTAGTTTTGCTTCAAGTTTAGTTCCTTTGATTTAATTGTTCAAATAAACTCACACTCAGTCTAAAGGTTAAAATAAATCACAAGTTGGATTAGATTTCATTTTCGCAAAGTAGAATACTAGTTGCTAGTTAGATTCAAGTTTATGCAATTTTCAATTTGGCAAATAAACCGTCTCCTCAACTCCTCCAAAGAGGTTGGTCAATGAAGACACTAGTAATTACAAAACATTTCAATTTCAGTATTTTGTTTATTTGTTTAAAATAAACAACTCCCCTCAGCTCCCAGTGCGGTACCTGACCCTTCCAGTTGCAAACTAGTCTCGATCTACTGAGAGTAAGTTTCATACATGCTGCGCTGGTTAGTGGTGATAGATTAATTAGGAAAATCCTAAAGAGAATTTTTCTTTAGTGGAAATGTAAGAGAGTCTATGAGGTTATCTAGCGGGAACTTTGAGATCTAGGTTCTTCTTGTCGGATCCCCCCATATTTTTTTGATCATGTGTGTAAAATCAAAGAGATCTCCCTATTGGATCTTTGACATTACTCAACCTCCACTTTAGGGACCTTTTCTAAAGGGCCAAATCTAGCTTAGTCAAACATTTACTATTCATGCAATAAAATTTATCTCATTAACCTACCATCAATTTACCTTAATAAAATACGCGATCTACATTGCCCACAATACTTTTAAGGCACTGGTCTCATTTACACATTTTGCAAAGCCATATGCTTCACTTTCTTTTTTAGTCATTTACTTGGAAGCAAATTTAAATTCACTTGCATTTAACAATTGGATCTTAAGTATCATTTTATGCAAGTGTATGTTTGATATATATCATGGTGAATAATCAATCTGTGTATTTTTTTCTTTATGTTGGTTAATGAAAGAATAAACTCCTAGATTCATTTCTTGTACTTAATTTAGGTCAAGCCTTAGTATATTTGTTAGGGACTACCCCACTTGGCTTCGCTAGGAATTAGCCTAGACGGAGGAGTTGAGGATTAGGTGACAGCGCCTTAACTCTCACTTTCCCCCAAGGACACACTGAGTGGATTGAAGATTTCTTCCACGTCTCCCAGGTGTGTATAAGGCAGCAACCGTACTCATGCAGACTTTTGTACAAGTGGATGCTTTTCTTGTTTTGGTGGATGTTTCATGAAACTAGGATTCCTTCATGCATAATGACTTGGTATAGTAAGTGGTATTTTCCAAGTATTTATGTTTGTTCATGGTATTTACGTGAATTCTCTATCCAAGGGATGATAAGTTGTAGACAAGGAAGCTAAGTTTTAGATGAGGGACATCGACATGATGCATTTCTTTTTGGTTTTGGAGGTTTGGCGAAGACCAAGGGAGATTTTCCATGGGCATATATAAGTATGCAATTGCGATCCTAAAGATATTTTAGATGGAGGACAACAAACCTATGGCCATGTTATCCACTAGTTTGTGGATATATTCTCCTCACAATTGTATGCCCTCCTGAAGGACATGCAAGACAGAAGGCAAAGAAAGAAGCTTTTGAAAGTGGTATGTTATCCCCCACCTTTAGGGATAACTAAGGAGATTATGTCTCGAGGCCCACAGGTCCTAGACATGGAGTACCAAGAGCCAGATCGACTTGAGCATGGCCCTGGAGGGCCCATCTTTTCTTCCTTTCAGCGCCTCCACTTTGTCAATCGCAACAACATCCATCACCTTCGGCTTGGACTTGTATCAGAGATGGTTCTTGCTCCATGAGGTAATGAGTCCGGGTATCATGGTATGTGTCACTCTGATCCTCAAAACCTTTGAATATGTGCATTTAATTCATTTTGTTTCTAACGGGTGCTTGGATCTTATACTTATCCACTTGACATGTCTGGGGGGGATGACAGAATGCCCTAGAATGCTAGTGCCCATAGGTTTTGAGTTGCCACTTGGGGGATTTCTGAAAAGTCATCGTCCGCTCCCATCATATTTACCACTTTTCATCTTACTTCCCGCTCATCCATCCCATTACATTGGTCAGGGCATTGGGTTGGCCAATTATTTAAGGGTTGCACCTTGCCTTGTGGGAAGAAGGGGTTAAAGGCCCATAAGATAAAAGCAGTTGGAAAAAGATAAAAGCCTAAAGAAATAAAACCTCAAGATGCTTCGCCCAGGGATCCCTGAGAAAGCAGTAAAAAACTTCTCAGCAAGAAACAAGAGGGACCCGTAAAATAATAAAACAAGACCTAATCAGAGGATAGGGGGTCTCATTACGAGCCAACCTATTAGGTCCATGGGTACCTAACGGTATGACACTACTAGCAACTGGTTACCACGCCAGGGTAGTGGCTCTTGGTTGCATGGCCAAGAGAAAGGGGGTCTCATCACGAGCTAGCCTTCTCATTTCTGTGAAAGTACTTGTGGGTAACATTGTCAGCACTGGTCACCATGGCAGGGCAGTGTCCCCTGATTAGCTTATTGAAAGAAAAAAACAATAAAGAAAATAAGAATAAAATGGCATGAATGGGCTTGGAAACATTTGCATCCAGGACAGGTGCAGCTCGCCTTCTACAAAGGCACCCACAGGTAAGTCCTGCATTTCCCTATTTTCACTGCAACCCTTGTCAGGACATCCCTTATCCACCTCACCCATTTACATGACTTGGATTTAATATCTTCCGGAAACATCCATTTTCCAGTCGACACTAGCCCAATAGGACGCCCTGTCACTTTCTCCAAACTTGCATTGCATATTTGTATAATGTCTTTGAGAATTTGACTGGGGTAAAAGGGGTTTTATGCACATGTTTAATAATATTGATGATTAGATGTGATTGACATTGCTATGATCCATGTGATTTATGAGCCCATGGAAGGCGTATCTGTTGATGTGCAGGATCATACTCGATGGACAGGTACCACATTAGACAGGTACACATGGGGAGATGATTAGTTCGGACCTCCATGGGGCTGAAGAGCCCACCAGATGGATGTTGAGACCCGAGCATGGGGCATAGACAGGACAGAGGGGTTAGCACTGAAGAAGAGGAGTACATTCCAAAGAAGCACTCTGGCATAGCCTTACCTAGGGGGGTTGTGCCCTCTTCATTGGAACGTTGGCCTTGGAAGACCCAGGATGTCACCCACGAGGCTCGTGATGTCATCCAACTTTATGCACGTTTTGGGAGACAGTCATGGCAGTTTGGCACCTGTGGCAGGTTGGAGAAGCCCATGAACTAATGTTTTGCTCCAGGAGGCTACATTTTCCCTAGAAAGGGCTAACGTCACCCTAGAAAGGGCTAACGTCACCCTAGAAGGGGCATGAGATCTTACTTTTTGCTTGATTAGGGTTTCATTATAACATTTTAACATAAAACAATATTATTGAGTATTTTGGCCTTGTCGGCCTTTTGATGACCTAAATTTTAATTAAGTTCATTGGTATGGTATATATTGAGGGTTTTCACTCTCGTATTTTCAACATCTTTCACTCACACATTAGTGAGGTTTGAAATTTGCACCCTCTTCTAGGGTTTTGGCTGAAATTTTGAGGCGCACATGTTGAAGGAGACATTTTCTTGGCATTTTTGGCATTTCTCTTGGTGGAAGGTTTACAACTAGGGTTTTGCTACATGATTTCTTGGTTTATGTAAGTGAATTTCTACAACACTTCTTAATTGAATGGTTATGGTATTGTTTACTTACATTTGTTATTATAATTTGTTGAATTAAACCCTAGGTGACAAGCACATGCTAAGGTCCTTGTCTCATGTCCCTACTAAGATTAAGAGCTATTTGATTTGTTGAAGTAATATAGAGCCTTGCCATAACACCACTCTATCCATAATCTTCTAGCCTAGTCATTTTTCATCTTGTATTTGAGCTAAGGAAGGAGAAAACGCACTAAGGCCTAGGGTTTCTACACCTTAGTGAGCCATTTTCCCTAGTGTTTAATTGATGAAGCCTTGCTATGGCAACACTTCATCATTAAACCCTCTTGTCCTTAGCCATTTCATTTATTACTCAAGCTAGCCGATTTTTATCCTGCGATTGAGGTAAAGAAGGAGGAGAGAGCACTAAGGCCTAGGGTTTCTACACCTTAGTGAGCCTTTATCCCCTAGGGTTTCATTGTTGAAGCCTTGCTTTAGCAACACCTCAACATTTAACCCTCTTGTCTTTGGCCATACAATTATCATTTTATCCCTTCAACTTTTGTAGCCATTTGACTCCATTTGCCCTAATGGTGCACTGATCTAAGACCTCTCGTATTGAGTACCTTGATCACATACAACTTCTAAACAAAATCTTGAACAACTATCTAACCTTCTAACCCTAGCATAGATTAACATTTGCTAACCCTACTGTTGCCTTTGTTTATTTATGCTATACTTATACCATTGCAACATTTATATCTTTACAAGCAATTAAATGATTAGCTAAGGCGTTGTTTCTTAATGTTGATATTGCTATATTGATTGCCATTAGCATTTATTATGAAGTGATATATTGTAATCATTGCCATTGTACAACTTTGATTTGCTTCATCAATAATATTGCTTATCAATTTCTTTACATCAGAAGTCCATATTTATATGAAGTGCTAACCAAGCAAGTGATCTTGCATATGCATAGTTGCTTTGTTGCTTTGTCTCAGGCAGGTACACTTCTGGTTACTTTTATTTTTGTTGGCTATTAAGTCGAACTTTCTAATCAGTGGTGACTTGTGAGGTGGAAATTATCACTTGGCCTTTTAATCCTTTGCCTTCTCAAAACCCCAAGTCATCGGGGACATCCTGGGCCTTACCTCCCTAAACAGAAAGAGCTATCCCATTGAGGTGACAGTGGTGAGATAGTTTCATTTACGCCAGTTTTCCCTCCTTTACCTTAACAACAAAATGTGCGATAACATTTTGGCACCGTTGTCGGGGAACACTAAGTCAATTCTCCTCACGACGACACTTTTTAGTAAGCCTTGCCTCTAGAGTCTCTATCTTACAAGCTTACCTGGTGACTCCACTTAGGGTGTTTTCCCTTATCTTTTGATAGTTTCAGAGAAAATTATCTGGCGAATCCACTAATGACTAAACCAACTATGACTTCACAATGGGATCAGGGAAACTACAAGCCTTTAGACATGAGTAAAATCCCAAGATATCCTAGAAAAATGCCCCCGAAGTATCAAAAATGGCTCCCTAGATTCACTAGCAATGATGGAGAAAGACCTGATTATCACATGAGTAATTTTTGGGCTTTCTTTCAGCTTCACCCTGTCAGTGATGATGTTGAAAACTTGGTAATGAAACTCTTCTCTGCCACTCTACATGGAAATGCTAGAAGATGGTATGATAATCTTCCAGCCGCTAGCATCACATCTATGGACCAGTTAGAAGAAACCTTTCTCATGAGTTGGGGCACGAAATTGGAAAATATCCAATTATTACTTAAAGGACTCGAATACATAAGACAAACAGAGGATGAGTCTATCAGGGCTTTCGGGTTTAGGTTTCAGATGTTGCTATACCAGATTCCCAGAAGCCATTGTCCTGAAGACAAGTACCTTTTGTATCTCTTTACCAATGCACTTCTAGGGCATTTGAGATTCCTCCTCAATAGAAAGGGTCCAAAAGCAATCACAGAAGCTTATAACATGGATATAAAAATTGAGGCAAATATCTCCTTGTTCAGGAAAGGACATCCCTTTACCCCAGATGCCTTTAGTTTGGAGAGATTAGTTTCCCTTGAGATATTTACTGAAAATTCACAAGAAAGAAGGGAACAAGTTTTTAACCAGCAGAATGAAGACATGGTTGAGGAGTTGGAACCTAAGAAAAATGATGAAGTATCGACATGTGCTCCTCCCTCTGACAAAGCCATCCACACACCTTTCCCCCCTGCACAACAACAAGACGATGAGGTTAGTGGCTTTCCTTTTCAGGATGTTGATGATACCTTGTTCCGTGATTCAGAGAGTGAAGGAGGAATGGTATCCCTGAAAGAAGTAGATCTTCCCTATTGTACAATTAAATATGAAGGGGCAGTTCATGAGGATGAAACAATAACGCATGTTGAAGACACCCAAGTCCTCAAAGCTCCTGCAAAAGAAGAAACAGTAAGTTACCCTCCTCCCCAAGATTTTGATGATGCTCTACTTTATGATGGGGGAGATAAGGAGGAGATAAATGAGTCCTTGAATGCTTCAAATTCTGCATGTTATGATACAAATAGTGAAATGGTTGATAACATTGATGAGTTCATACATGTTGGGAGACGTATGTGGGATGTAGTTGGTTATGATATGGATCCCATCTATGACATCGAGAGTCTTTTCCAAGTGTTGCCTTTACAATTATCACAGCAGGTTACTCTTGACCAGTGGCAATAAGGAGATGATAGTTTTACCAATACTTTTAAAACACCCAAGGATGACCTAGTAACTTGTTTTCCTGATGATTTTCAGTCGTACCTTGAGGGTTTTGATGAGTACTCCTCTGAGCACTTGGATTCTTTCCATGAAGATGATTATCAAGCACCGTTGTGCTCAGGTCTTGATAGGAGTAACGACCTTCTTTACTTAAAGAAGGATCCTTGTGACAATTTTCCCCAGCCACCTCCAATTACTTTGCTTTGTTGTGCCTCTAGATGTGTAGTTGGGGAATATGTTTTTGATGTTGAGTTTCCTCTGGGGCAAACCTTAGAGTCCAGGCGTTGGTTGAGTACTACAAGTTCAAGTCTGTCATCTCAGTGTTTCAACATTCCCTTAAGAGTTTTCCAGTCATTTACTAGATCATTGTCGATCCCTTCCCAGGCTTCAGATTATGGGAAAGTCGTAGGTAGCCAGCTTGCAGACCTTTTGAGTCAGTTTTCTAAGCCTTTGACTTTTCATGATCCCTTCTTGAAGTGGATTGAGCACTTTCCGCAAAGAATAACTAGGCATGATTTTATCCCTCCCACCTGCCTCCATGAGTTAGACCTTGTGATTTCCAATGATATGATATATTCTCTAACCCATGTTATTTTTGTGCTTAACTTATCATTGTTTTGGTTTATGATGAAGCACAAAGGCAGGTATTGTGGGACATTGTTGGATTGGTTTCACTGGTCGTTTAACTACATCTGACATCCAACCGACAGGTAAGTGCAGGTAAGTAGGTAGGCATTTTGCTTTCATTGTATATACCATTGCATTGCATACTAGAGTAGTTTGCTTTCACACTTGTACATATGATTGTTTTTGTTTCAATTATATATATATATATATATATATATGAACTGGGGGTGATATCACCACCCCAAATGATTACTAATAGTTTCTATTGAGATAAAGCAGGTTACAGGTTATGCCAGAGATGTCAAGGTTCTCATGCGCTCTACGATGAGCACATGTCCCCGAGTTGGAGCCAGATGTTATCCCCCACTTTTAGGGATAACAAAGGAGATTATGTCTCGAGGCCCACAGGTCCTAGACATGGAGTACTGAGATCCAGATCAACTTGAGCATGGCCCTAGATGGCCCATCTTTTCTTCCTTTCAACGCCTCCACTTTGTCAGCAGCAACAACATCCATCACCTTCGACTTGGTCCTGTATCAGAGATGGTTCTTGCTCCATGAGGTAATGACTCTGGGTATCATGGTATGTCACTCTGATCCTCAAAACCTTTGAATATGTGCATTTAATTCCTTTTCTTTCTAACAAGTGCTTGGTTCTTATACTTATCCACTTGACCATGTTTGGGGGGGATGACAAGATGCCCTAGCAAGCTTGTGCCCATAGGTTTTGAGTTGCCACTTGGGGGATTTTTGAAAATTCATCGTCTGCTCCCGTCATACTTACCACTTTCCATCTTACTTCTCGTTGATCCATCCCATTACATTGGTCAGGTTATTGGGTTGGCCAATTATTTAAGGGTTGCACCTTGCCTTGTGGGAAGAAGGGGCTAAAGGCCCAGAAGGTAAAAGCAGCTGGAAAAAGATAAAAGCCTAAAGAAATAAAACCTTGAGATGCTTCGCCCAAGGATCCCCGAGAAAGAATTAAAAAGATTCTCATCAAAAAACAAGAGGGACCCGTAAAAATAATAAAACAAGACCTAATTAGAGGATAGGGGATCTCATCACGAGCCAGCCTATTAGGTCCATGGGTACCTAACGGTATGACACTACTAGCAGTTGGTTACCATGCTAGGGTAGTGGCTCTTGGTTGCATGGCCAAGAGAAAGGCAATCTCATCACGAGCCAAACTTCTCATTTCTGTGAAAGTACTTGTGGGTAACATTGCCACCACTAGTCACCACGCCAGGGTAGTGTCCCTTGATTAGCTTCTTGAAAGAAAAAAGAAATAAAAAAAATAAGAATAAAATGGCATGAATGGGCTTGGAAACATTTGCATCCAGGACAAGTGCAGCTCGCCTTCTACAAAGGCACCCACAGGTAAGCCTTGCATTTCCCTATTTTCACTGCACCCCTTGTCAGGACATCCCTTATCCACCTTGCCCATTTACATGACTTGGATTTAATCTCTTCCGGAAACATCCCTTTTCCAGTCGACACTAGCCCAATAGGATGCCCCGTCACTTCCTCCAAACTTGCATTGCAGATTTGTATAATGTCTTTGAGCATTTGATTGGGTAAAAGGGGTTTTATGCACATGTTTAATAATATTGATGATTAGATGTGATTGGCATTGCTATGATCCCTGTGACTTATGAGCCCATGGAGGGTGTATCTGTTGATGTGTAGGATCATATCCGACGGATAGGAACCACATTGGATAGGTACACATGGGGAGATGATTAGTTCGGACCTCCATGGGGCTGAAGAGCCCACCAGATGGATGTTGAGACCCCAGCAGGGGGAAAAGACAAGATGGAGCAGTTTTCACTGGAAAAGAGGACGACGTTCCACAGAGGAACCCTGGCAGAGCCTTACCTAGGGGGGTTGTGCCCTCTTCATTGGAACGTTGGCCTTGGAAGGCCCAGGATGTCACCCAGGAGACTCATGACATCATCCAGCTTTATGGACGTTTTGGGAGACAGTCATGGCAGTTTGGCACGTGTGGCAGGTTGGAGAAGCCCAAGGAAGGCTAACGTTTTGATCCAAGAGGCTACATTTTCCCTAGAAAGGGCTAACGTCACCCTAGAAGGGCCATGACATCTTACTGTTTGCTTGATTATGGTTTCATTATGACACTATAATGTAAAACAATATTATTGAGTATTTTGGCCTTGTCAGCCTTTTGATGACCTAAAGTTTAATTAAGGTCATTGGTATGGTATATATTGAGGGTTTTCACTCTCATATTTTCATCATCTTTCACTCACACATTAGTGAGGTCTGAAATTTGCGCCCTCTTCTAGGGTTTTGGCTGAAATTTTGAGGCACACTTGTTGAAGGAGACATTTTCTTGGCATTTTTGGCATTTCTCTTGGTGGAAGGTTTACAACTAGGGTTTTGCTACATGATTTCTTGGTTTATGTAAGTGAATTTTTGCAACACTTCTTAATTGAATGGTTATGGTATTGTTTACTTGCATTTGTTATTATAATTTGCTGAATTAAACCCTAGGTGAGAAGCACATACTAAGGTCCTTGTCTCATGTCCCTACTAAGATTAAGAGCTATTTGATTTGTTGAAGTAAGATAGAGTGTTGCCATAGCAACACTCTATCCATATTCTTCTAGACTAGTCGTTTTTCATCTTGTATTTGAGCTAAGGAAGGAGAAAAAGCACTAAGGCATAGGGTTTCTACACCTTAGTGAGCCGTTTTCCCTAGGGTTTGATTGATGAAGCCTTGCTATAGCAACACTTCATCATTAAACCCTCTTGTCCTTAGCCATTTCATTTATTACTCAAGCTAGCCGATTTTTATCCTGTCATTGGGCTAAAGAAGGAGGAAAGAGCACTAAGGCCTAGGGTTTCTACACCTTAGTGAGCCTTTCTCCCCTAGGGTTTCATTGTTGAGGCCTTGCTTTAGTAACACCTCAACATTTACCCCTCTTGTCTTTGGCCATATCATTATCATTTCATCCCTTCAACTTTTGCAGCCATTTGACTCCATTTGCCCTAATGGTGCATTGATCTAAGGCCTCTCATATTGAGTACCTTGATCACATACAACTTCTAAACAAAATCCTGAACCACTACCTAACCTTCTAACCCTAGCGTAGATTAACATCTATTAACCTTACTGCTGCCTTTGTTTATTTATGCTATACTTATACCATTGCAACATTTATATCTTTACAAGAAATTTAATGATTAGCTAAGGCGTTGTTTCTTAATGTTGATATTGCTATATTGATTGCCATTAGCATTTATTATGAAGTGATATATTGTAATCATTGTCATTGTACAACTTTGATTTGCTTCATCAATACTATTGTTTATCATTTTCTTTACATCAGAAGTCCATAATTATATGAAGTGCTAACCAAGCAAGTGATCTTGCATATGCATAGTTTATTTGTTGCTTTGTCTCGGGCAGGTACACTTTTGGTTACTTTTATCTTTATTGGTTATTAAGCCAGACTTTCTGATCGGTGGTGACTTGTGAGGGGGAAATTATCACTTAGCCTTTTAAGCTTTTGCCTTCTCAAAACCCCAGGTCACCAGGGACATCTCCCCTGGGCCTTACCTCCCTAAACAAAAAGAGCTATCCCATTGAGGTGACAGTGGTGGGTTAGTCTCAGTTACACCAGTTTCTCTCCTTTACCTTAACTACAAATTGTGCGTTAACATAGTACTCGTTGGTGAGAAACATGAGAGCATTCTTGGACCTTGAAAAAAATGAGTTCATGAAATATCCAGTCATGATCCTTTGTATTACCTGGAACGTTTCAGAAAACTCTATGACAAAAGAGGACAATGATTAGAGACCCGAGCCATGGTGAATTATGGTGTTGTGGAAGTTGTTGGTACAATGGTTTGCAAAAAAAATGAAATAGTGCAACACGAAGGAATGCAATGTGCTTGGGACTATGGACAAGAATGGCAAGGGCCGACCTGATTAGTCTTAGAATTTGATAATGGGGTGGACCTAAATGTACATTTAGGGCTTGAGGCTGACATTTTGATTGGATTTGAAGAGGTTGCTTCGCTTTGAATTAAGGGCATGTCCCCTTAGAATTTGTTTTGACCATGATTGAAAATTGTTCCATCATTGAAGGCTCACTTGTCACAGTTGAAGGAAGTATAAAGGACTCACCTACATACCTGCTTACATGAAGGGAAGAGGAAACCCATAATTTGGGGATTGGGGGTTGATCATTCAGTTTGGAATCTAGCTGGCCCACCTTTAAGGATGCTTAGTAATTGGATATGCACACTTAGGGGATCATGGGCATTCATAAGAACCTTTGGAGGTTGGACGTTGCACCAGCACCCCCACTTTTCCCTTCATTTATGGTGATGGGTCATCCGAGAGGGCTCAAGCCTCGTAAGAATTGTACATGTGGCATGAAAATCCCTTGAATTTTGTAGTTTTTATTAATTAATTGTTGAAGAGGGCTTTTTGCCCCTCCATAGGCTAGAATATGGGATTTTAGCTTAGAAAATAATATTTTATTGTAAGAGGAAATTCAGCCTTTCCCTCTATAAATAGAGAGGCATTTCCTCTCATTTGGACATCACAACTTAAGGGAGAAATCCCTTAGGAGGTCTGAAATTTTCTGAAATTTATTGGAGCGTCTTTGCCTTATACTCATGCGCACTTTTGGACTAGTGGATGCTTTTCTTGTTTTGGGGGATGTTTCATGAAACTAGGGTTTCTTTCATGCATAACGACATGGTCTAGTAAGTGGTCATTTCCAAGTATTTATGTTTGTTCATGGTATTTAAGTGAATGTTCTATCAAGGGGGTGATAAGTTGCATGTTAGCTTGTTTCCTTGAATAATTTTTGCTAGAAACCCTAGGGAAGGATTGAGAGTGGTCATCCCCTTCCCTTTTTTTACCCATCTTAATTTGTTGAAGCATACAAGGTCAAGATTAGGGATTGTGAGGGAACATCCCCCTAATATTGTATTTGAGGTTGGACCCTAGGGTTTATGAGGGGATAAACTCTAGGATTTGACCTAATTCCACTTGATCCTGTGCTAGAAGCTCTTGAAGAAGTAGGAGAGAACATAGGGTTTACGAGGTGATAAACTCTAGGGTTTGCTTTCCTAGAAGGTTTGACCTGGGCCTATGAGAGGTTAATCCTAGGGTAGATCTTCAAGTCTTCTTTTTCCTATCAGTGTTTCATGGAAACCTACACAAGAGATCTAGCTAAAACATACACAAACAAAGCTTATCAAGAAAAGGAAGAGAGATACACAATGAAGAATGAGAATCAATGCATATTATTATCTTATCAATGAGTGAGTGATCTTCACTCATATAGGAAATGACATCCTATAATTAGGAATGCATGCATAATAGTGATGGTCTAATATTAGAAAGTTTAAAATAGAACTAGTCAGTTAACTCCCACTGAACTAGTGTTAAAGTCTAAAATAGAACTAGTCAGTTAACTCCCATTGAACTAGTGTTACTCCCACTGAACTAGTGTGCCGAAAATAGAAATTTCTCCAACACCCCCCCTGAACATCACTATGGAGTAAAAAATGAGTCCCAGCTACTAGGCCATTTTAAGTACTCATGTACAATGCAACTAATAAGAACTAAATAAAAACAAGGAAAGAGGAAAAACCACGTGGGAACAAAACTCCCTCTCAAAAGATAATGTATGAAAAGAAGAAAATGGCAGCTGCTAGGCAACTATGTTCTTCACTGCAAGACGATCCCACAAAGTCTGAAACTTTGGCTCACTGAAAGTCTTCGTGAAGATGTAGAAATCTTTATGGATCTGATGAAGTCCTTTGGCAACCTGTCGAGCCTTGTACCTCTTGATCCTGTGGACCCATCTGCACCTAAAAATATTCCTTTTTGGTGGAAGTGGAACCAGATGCCAAGTCTAGTTCTCTAGGAGTGAGTCATACTCCTTCTGCATGGTTGTTTTCCATAATGGATTTCTCAAAACCCTATTGTAGTTATGTGGATCATAAGATTGAACCATATAACAATGCATGGGCATCGCAGGTTTTGAAGCTGAAAGTAGATGAGAAGGATCCTCATGTTGAGATCAAGGTCATCCTCAAATCCAATGGATTCCCTGCAAGGTTCCCTGTTGCCTGAAGTGTGGTCTGTGCCTTCTTGGGCATCTGCTGAAGCTTCGACGCTGGCTTCTTATCTAGCTGTACTACATGCTTATTTCCATGTATAGAACCTGAGTGTATGGAATCATCTCTGATGTCTGAAACTGATGGAAGAACAAGAGTATATGCATGTTTCACTGGAGGTGCATGCAAAGTACTCTCCTTATGTGTAAGTAGAATAGAGCAGTCATTGTCGAAAAACTTAGTGAATTTATACAAACTTGAATTGTGATCCACCTCACCAATTGCTATAATGGAATTGTCATGCATGTCAATTACTGAAACTGAATCTGATGTAAATTCAACATTTTTACCTTTTTGAGTGATCTGATAATCTGAGAGCAGATTCATAGAAAGCTTTGCAACATGTAGAACATTCTCAAAACTGCCATTGTGGAGTTCCACTCTCCATTCTCTTGCTACTGCTATTGGAGTATCATCCCCCATGAGAATAGGGGGTCTTGAGCATGGACTCAAAGAAGAGAAAATTTCCTCTTTCGATGTCATATGATGGGATGCACCAGAATCTATAATCCATGAATCAGATGAGGAATTAATTGCAACCAAAGCATGATGATTACCTTTCTTAGGAGCAGGATCTTCTTTCTTCTTCTTCTTGACTCCCTCTAGAATGAAGTTTCCAAGGTTGTTCTATTAAAGTGCATGTGCCATAAGATTGATTTGTTTCTTCATGCATGTGGATTCTTCATGATTCGGTTTATTGCAGTAAGTGCATTGCTTTCCCTTCTTCTTCTTCTTGGAATCTGAAGAGTCTTTGGAACCTGAAGAATCATTAAAGGGTTTGGAATATCCATCCTTCCCGTTTTGTTTCTCCTTCCCGTTCTGTTTGGATGACCCTTTTCCATCATGCATGGTGAGTGCATGTGCTTTGGGATCTTTCATGAGGCACATCTGTATGAGTTTTGTCTGCTCTTGTGTAAGAGACTCAATGGATTGAGCCAACATAGTCATTTTCCAATTTGGTCCAAAAAGACATCTGCCAGAATGGAAATTGGAGACATATACAACGTATTCTGGTCCTAGCTTTGCCAAGATTGTTAGAATAACTTGTTTCTCTTGTGTAGACTTGTCAATACCACATTCACCCAAGCTCAAAAGCAAGGATTTAAATTTAGTAAAGAAATCTTGTATATTATCAAAACTTTTAGGGTCTAAGGTATTCAACTCTACCTCAAGCATATGACCTCGCATCTCATCCTGCTTTCCAAAGAGTCCTTCCAAGGTGGTCCAGATCTCGTTTGGAGTCTTGCATGCAACAACATGAAACCATAAATTAGTGGAGATTAACTCAAGAAGTAGTCCTATGGCCTCATCCTTACGGTTTTCCCATCTCATCTTCTCAATCGTTGATGTAGGTTTTGTTTCTGTCGCCATCGTCAAATTATACAGTCCTTTCCTTCTGAGTTAGAATTTTGCTTTGGGCTTCCAATCAAAATAATTGTATAGTGTGAGGATTACCACCAAGTTTGACTGTATAATAGTTGTCCTATCCATCTCTCCCACTGTTTCTAAGAACCGCTAAAAATTTACTCTCAATCTACAAGTGAAAAATTAAGAAATCACGACAGAAAGGGCACTTTAAGTGAAAATTCGTATTAGTTTTAGGAGACGATCTTCCGACTTAATTTATGAGCAAACGGTGAGGCATATCGCCAAACGATTGAAAACCCACTTGCAGAATGGATCGATTTACTTCTCACACGAGATGTTTTCTCAAAAACTTAATATTTTGGGAGCAATCACTATAAAAAGGTATGACCACGGATTCGTATCAGTTTCAGGAGGCTACATTCCGGCTTACTTTCTGAGCAAACAGTGAGGAATCTCGCCAAATGGTTGAAAACACACTTGTAGAATGGGTCAATTTACTTCTCACGCTATTTGTTTCCTTAAAAACTTAATATTTTGGGAGCAATGACTATTGAAAGGTACGACCATGGATTTAGCTCACCGAAACTCTGATTTTCCTTATTCTTTGGCTTGTCTGGCTTGCTCCAAGCAACGTAGCTCTGATACCATGTCAGTGTTTCATGAAAACCTGCACAGGAGATCTAGCTAAAGCATACACAAACAAAGCTTATCAAGAAAAGGAAAAGAGATACACAATGAAGAATGAGAATCAATGCATATTATTATCTTATCAATGAGTGAGTGATCTTCAGTCATATAGGCAATGACATATTATAATTAGAAATGCATGCATAATAGTGATGGTCTAAGATTAGAAAGTCTAAAATAGAACTAGTCAGTTAACTCCCACTGAACTAGTGTTAAAGTCTAAAATACAACTAGTTAGTTAACTCCCATTGAACTAGTGTTACTCCCACTAAACTAGTGTGCCGAAAATAGAAATTTCTCCAACATTTCCCTTGGCCCCCATTGAAGTTGTTACATTGACTCCATTTCCCAATGAAAAGACACTGATCTCCAGACCTCCAAACACTTTCTTTTATTACCCTAAAGCTTACCAAAAACCATTCTTCTTGGACTCACTCTCCATATCATCTTGAGCTTCATTGCCCTGAGTCCTAGCAATCTCAAACCAAGGAAACCCCCTTCAGTTAGAAGAGGGCTAGCCTTAAGTTAAAGAGGGATTGGTGAGGTGGCATTTGCCTCCCTCTTGGTTACACCGGATCGCACTTGAGATTTCGGAATTTATCTCTATGAGTGCGAGTTTGTGTGATAACATTTTGGCACCGTTGTTGACGACAAAGTCCATTTCCCAGATGACAACATTGGAGGAGTTTTCAACTTTGAAGATATTTTCCTAGCAACTCCATTTCAAGAACAAAGACCTTTTTCTTCATAGACTTTGAATAATTTTTGCTTGTGAGGTGGAACAAGCATCATTGTGAAGGCATCTACAACTCACCTTAGCAACACCATTGCGATAAGGTACAAAAATTTCATTTTTTGTTGACCTCTCATGTTGAGATTTGCACATGGTGAAGTATGGCCCTGTGGGAATTTCACGAAGTATACAAGGATTTGAATGTCAAGGATATCCCTAGGTATCATAATTAATGTCTGCCAAAATGGTGGGATGATTGCCCAAAGTTCGATAGTGACCCATCTTCAACCATTGCAAATATTGTAAAATTTTCCAAATACACTTTTGAGGCAAATGTAATACATGAAGATGTGCTAATAAGACTATATTTATTATCTCTGGGGGCGAGACAAAAGACCTGGGTCAAGCACGCTTGCAGTCCAAAGATTATATCCTCTATGGAAGTTTTCGTTCGAGAATTTCTCAAGCATTGGGGGCCGAGATTTCAAAGATTTGAAGACACTCTTTAGGATCTTGAGGAAGCCCTATTAGAAGAGGTATTTTTCTTGAACCCTATTGAATGTGAAGAAGACGTAACCAAGGAACAAGCAGCTGAGGATGATTGTGATGATGATCATGCAGTTCTTGATGAAGAAAGTTTCCAAGCACTAAAGGAGAGCATTGAAGAAGACAATAAGTTTTTTCAATGGTTCGTAGAACATTGCCACAATGTAGATTCCCTGGTTGGGATTTGCATACAAAGAAGGGAGGAATTGGATGCTATCTTGCAAGATTATCAAGAGAATCCCACTGACTTGCTAGCCCAAGAAATTGCTAAGGCATATAATGGAGTAAATTCACTATGTGTTATCGTAACAAAGAAATATGGTAGCAAAGGAAACTCGCCAAGCCTGTATCATCCATTCAACTTGTATAATGAACTACTGGAGCTTGACATAACTGAAGAGGAATGGGGAGATTTTGAAGAAGGCACCCTGGAGCAGCCTTATGTTGCTGTTGAAGAAACTGATCAGGACAACTGTGCAGGTGCTGGTGCCCTAGAAGACTCCCAAGGTTTTCCAGCTGACACTCGATATCGTGATTAAGTTGCTGCTGTTACAGGTGAAATTCTGTGCCCGGAATCTGAACAAGACACCACTATTACCATTGCTATTGAAGCCACCATCAAAGGGGACAGCTGTTTGATAATGAATTTTTTGTTACACAATCTTCCACAAGCCTTGCTAATCTCTCATGAGATAAATTGCATGATATGCGTCCTTGTGGTCAGGAAGACAATGCCAATCTAAAGCTTTGTGGAGAAACTCTTATTGTGCCCTTTGAAATAAATAAATTGCAAAGTGATGTCTTTGCTGGCCCAAAGGAACAGTTTTGTGGCAGAAATAATGAAGCTGATAATATTGATGTCTCAGATCAAGAAGATGCTTCAGATCATGAAAGATCCATTGTTGCAGAAGAAGACTTGTGCCCAGAATACGAGAAGGTTAGCATTGCTGGCCACACAACAGATGACATGAATATTGCAAACCTGGAAGAACAGTGCAACAGCAACCTTGAAGAATGCTTCACACACAATCATGATGATGAAAGGGGCACTCTTGATATTCATGATGATCATCTCATCAGTTTGGATCAGATTTTATGTTTGGGACAGAACTGTGGCGGATCATATATAGTGAATTTTGAAGGTTTTCCTAAATTTGATGATGAGGAAAAACAAGAAGATGTGCCAAGTATAGAAGAAAACCATCACAGTTTTTCAGTAGTTCTTCCAAATCATAATGGTGGGTTTGTTGTCTGGGGAGAAAGAAGTAAAAATATCACATATCTAAAGATTCTTAAAGAATATGAGGACAGCCCTGCGGGCATCAGTGGAGAGGATTATTTTCACAGAGAACACTTGTTTGTTGCTCCTGATCGTGAGGAATTTGGCCATGATACTTGTAATAAAGATGAGCATGATACAAGTCTGAAATTCTGCAGTGATGGTGTCCTCTCCGCCTATGAAATTCAGTCTGGGGTCTGGGCAGTGTGCAGGTACCTCAGAAAATGGCACCTGGGAAAAGACAACGAATATGTATGACGGAACCCTTGAAAGTCCTTCGACCTGTGACCTTATGCTTGATCTGTTCCATGAACCTGAGCACATACCTGACGGGCAGTCTATCATTGCTTTCTGTTCTACAACCAGTCCGACTATTGATCAAAAGAAATGTGATATGGGTGTGCATGGTTCCGTGAACAAAAAGAGCATGAAGATAAAAGGTGATGGAACCTTGGCAATCTATGATTGGCAACCAGAACTTGGATCAAATGATATGCTGCAGTCAGATGAGTCCACAGGGGATGATATATTTTGTCTCGTTGATTCAAAGCCCACGGCCCACGCTGGTGTCAAGCTCCAATCTTACAAAAAAGTTGAATGTAAGCATAGCTCTCAGGCGAGGGAGTTTTGATGTACATGTTAAGTTTCGGTTTGTTGGTACTATGTTCAATGTATACAGACTTCTCTTTTGGGACCTTGATTGAGCTAAAAAATGGTGGAGCTGGTGCAAATGAAGGCTGGGAGCAAACGCTATTTTAGATGTATCCTTTAAAGAATACTACCTGCCGGATTTGTTTCACTTAAGGGAGCTATGCGGGTGGTTTCATTGGTCTGCCATCTTTTGAAATATGCAATTAAGGAAAAATATGGTCCAAATGCAACAAATGTTGGAGGCTATACCAAAAGCATTCTGTGGAATGAAGAAGGCATAGTATTGTTGGGGACTGCTGTTGAGAAAACAGGCTATACTGGCAAAACATTTCTGAAGGTGAACATAGAGTATATGAGATACCCTACAGCAAAATTTTCGCATTTGGACTTGGTCGTTGTACTTGAATTGATTAAAGAGATTGCAGAATTGATGACAAGACAGGTACGTGTATTCCATGCTAACTTAGCAGAGGTACCAGCGTATGAGCACCTTCAATTTGAGGTTTCCTTGTTCTATATGGTGATCAAGCATAAAGGGAGATGGCTCAGCCATGGACAAAGTGCTAGGAATGTTGAGACTAGTGGATGCAGGGGTTGTTTTTGAGATTCTAGGAATCTCAAGTGGACCAACAAGTACGCTTGTCCCCAAGTAGGAGAAAAATGTTATCCACTAGTTCCTGGATACATTCTCCTCACAAGTGTACCTCCTGGAGGACATACAAGACAGAAGGAACAAGAAGAAGCTTTTGAAAGTGGTACTCACTGGTGAGAAACATGAGAGCACTCTTGGACCTTGAAATACAAATGAGTTCATGAAATATCCAGTCGTGATCCTTTGTATGACCTGGAATGTATCACACAGTTCTATGACAAACGAGGACTAGGATTGGAGACCCGGGCCATGGTGAATTATGGTGTTGTTGTGGCAGTTGCTGGTACAATGGTTTGCAAAACAAATGAAATAGTGCAACGTGAAGGATGCAATGTGCTTGGGACTATGGGAAAGACATTTGCTGAAAATGGTTTCACGTTTGACCATACAAGCAAGCATACATTAGCTGTTGATATTGCTGCCAATGATGTGGTACTATGAATTGTCAAAGTGTTCTGTACACAATGATGTGGTACTGTGAATTGTCAAAGTGTTCTGTACACAATTGAAAAGGGAGTGTTGACCACCTATTTCCATTAGGTGTCAACGCTCTGTATCATGAAGATATGTACCTCATGGTACAACAAGTTTGAAGACATGTGGCTCAGCAGGGCATTTCTTCTCCCAGAATTTCTCTCTCTCCACGGAATGTTCGCTCCCCTGCGTGGGAAAATTTTGTAATGTAACATATTAGCATGGGTCAAGTTGTAATGATTTAGTGGCCTAGGACATTATCATTTAGGGAAGTCCTTTTATCGAGTGTATTTTTTCCTTGGGTAATTAATTTANGGGAAAATTTTGTAATGTAACATATTAGCATGGGTCAAGTTGTAATGATTTAGTGGCCTAGGACATTATCATTTAGGGAAGTCCTTTTATCGAGTGTATTTTTTCCTTGGGTAATTAATTTTGTTTTTTCGACGATTTTAATTACTTGAGTTTTTCACTCAAATTTCCTCCAAAGTGGTGAAAGGCATTCGAATGATCGAGCCCAGTAAGTGTTGAAAATGACCATGCTAGACATCTCCTAGAGTCTTGCGGAATTTCGTTAAGTTTTGATAGAATTTTTTAATAATTAAAATTTCCTTAAACTGGAAATTTTTAATTATTTTTGTTATAAAATGTAAACATTTGGTCATTGGGGATTTTGTATAGGGGTATGAGTGCTCAAATCAAATGGATTATGACACCCTACACTCTTGGACTAAGTTTCAGCTCAATTGAACAAGTTTTTCTAGATCAATGTCCATGAGGAGTCCAAGTCAGTAAAAAAACAGCAAATAATTAGCTAAGGTAAAAAAGCCAAATTTTGTAAAAGTGACAAAAATCATGGAAAAAGAGAGGGAAATTATTCCTAATGTATTTCCTAAGTTAGGAAAAGGTTCTAAAGTGAGAAAGGACCCTCCATAGCCAAGTTCTAAAAAGTTATTGAGTTTCCCTAGCAAGAGGGGCACCCCCCCTCTTCATGAATGTATGGAAAGTGTAACAACTCAAAGGTTGGGAGGGCTCCACGCCTTGGGTGCCCCCTTTGGTTCTTGGTTAGGTTTTCGGACAAGAGAAAAGGGGGTTCCACCCCCTCAAACATTTGGTCTCTCTCCTTAAGTACACCCCCTTGAGAGTGGGCCCTCTCTTGCATGAGTGCCACTTGGAGAGCATGCAAGGGGGGTCTCTCTTGCTTCTCTCCCTTAAAACAAATTTCACCCCTCCTCTTTTAGAAACTATTCTCATAGCAAATCCATGCTGCCCAATTTTCTCCTCACTCTCTCTTGCTCTCTCCCCGTTTCTCTTTTGTAATATTGCTGCCATATTGCAGTCATTCTTTTCAATAATAGAAGTGAAGATTTGGAGGAACTCTTGGTATCCTTGTGGTGTTTTATTGGTGTTCTTGTCTGGTGTTCTTGTGAGATAATATTTCTACAATTTGTATTTACTTTGCTCACATTGTTTTACTTGAAAAACCCCAAGCAAAGTATTTTGTTGGGGATATATCTATAGTAGTATTGTTGTATATTTATGTGATTTGTTTTTCTTTGAGTTTGCAAAGTATTTTGTGAACCATTTTGAAAGACTCACTTTCTTGCCTCTTTGTGTAGCAAGTATTTACAACTTTGCAAATTACCAAAGCTTGGAAGAGTGGACTCCAAAAGCTTCAATTCTCTTCACTAATATTTCTGATATAATTTCAACAATCTTTTATATATTTTCTGCACTCATTTCTCTTCTAAATCTTGCAATCTAATCAAGTTTTATGTTCAGATTTTTTGTATAATTTTTTTTAGATACTAACTATTACTAACTCATTTGAAGTGATTTCTAGCAATTTCCAACAAATGTATCTTGTTGATTTGTGCAGGTTTTCGCCAGTCTAAGGGGAGGCGCTGCCCAATCTTGGCCACAAAAAGCTCAAGGAGTCATCCAAGAGTAGTGGTGCAAGATCCCTTCACCTTCTTCTCTTTCTAAAATCATTGTAAGCAGCCCAAGACAGTCTCTTGGGATTGCATTCTTTTCTATTCTTCATAAGCTGTAAATTGCAAATTATTTTCAAGTTTCGATTATGCCCACACCTTGCATGTGAGTGGCTTTGCCACCCTTACAAAATCGTGTTGGCTAGTTAGGAACTTAGTTTTTTGTTTTGCTTAATTTGTTTGCCCCACTTCTCCCACAAAGAGAAGGTTGAGTGGCTAGTATTAACTTGCTTTATTTTATTTCAATTTCTTTTACCCTCCACATTGTGCCATAGTTGTGAGGTTTGCAAATTATTTTTATTTTTCCCACCTTTAGATCCAGGTGGATATTGGTGGCCACCCGCCTATTCCACTTGGACCCACACCATTGTTTCTTTCAGTTTTTCAGTTTCCTTAATTGTAGCACAATTTACTATTTTTAGCAATTCTTTGGGTCCTGAACTTCCGGAGCTGTTTTTGAGGCCCTAAACGACGTTTTTTGGGCATGAATGCTTCGACGAATATGAGTCTGTTTCGGACTTGATATTCGCTATCAGCAGTGTAGTCCTTGGATAGATATTTCTAACGATGTATCATGTGCGTCAAACGGAGATAGTATGCCAAAGTTACGACCCCTGGAAATTGATGTACCAATTTACCCCAACAAGGCCCATATTCTGGCGTTTCATCTCCTAGGGTTAGGTTTTTGGATGTTTAGGGTTTTCCATTGTTTCTAAATAATATATAGGCCTTCGAGCCTCATTGTAATAGGGAGTTCAGAGGCCAGTAGTTGCCACATCTCTTCTCAAAGATAAGCTACCAGCGCCCTAGCTAGTTTATTTCCATTCTGTCTGTAAGCATTTTTCAGTCATTTGTTATTAATGAAATGAAGTCTTATTTCTACTGCATCTCTGCGTTTATGTGTATTTATGTATTTCATTGTGTTCCTACATAAATCCGGATCAGTGGTATCAAAGCGGTCTGCTCGTTCTCGACCTTTCTTTGCATGTTCCCAATGAGGTCAGGGTATAAGGAGTTGGGGCTCGATCTGGTTGAATCTTTGCAAGATCAGTCTCACAAACCCCGACGACCGCCCATGAGGGAAGAAAAGAAAGATGAGGGAGCAAGAGATCCTATCAAAATGTTTCTTGAGGAGGCCCTTGAGAAACAAAGGAACGCGATGATGGACAACTTTGCCCAAATTCTTCAACGGATTCCCACTAGCGGCGCATCGACATCCAACA
>JASDQU010712441.1:2657-13045 GCA_032191745.1 Picea mariana | reverse complement strand
AATAAAAGAATGCTACGTTACAAAGGAGGAACGAGTGTCACAGACATACTAGTTCCAAGAAAAAGGAACACACCGATTCTCAGAGCAAGGGGACATATGCAGGAAAAGGACACTCGAGAAAAATCCTCCATGGGTCAAGGTGTCAAGACGCAGAGGCAAAGTTCTACAAGGCTTGCGTATAAGGCATGCTTCAGATGATTCAATTGAGAGAAACATGGATCTAACATTAGGCCAAATATGCAGAAATGAAAATGTGATTAATAAGACACAATGGTAATGTCCTTCGATGTAATTTTAACGAGCCTAGAGAAGGTAAGATCGACGGTTTTTCATTTTTAGAGAGTCTGAAAAAGTGTAAAAGGAGACTCCACTGGGGTACCTTTTTCAAAGGTAGTCTAGTTGGCTCAAAAAAGGGTTAAACTAGCACTGAACAATCATCTATTCAAAATCATTTTAACGAGTGTGACAAAGACAAGATCACTCGACCATCTTTTCATATTTAAGGAGTCTGAAAAGAGCTTAACTATGGACTCTGTAAGGGATGTTGTTCTGGACCAATTTAACGAGTGTTAAGAAACAAGGTCACTTGACAATCTTTTCAATTTTAGGGAGTCTGAAAAGAGCTTAACTATGGACTCTGTGGGGGTTCCTTTTTCATAAATTTAGTCCCTCAGGCCCAAAAAAGGGTTAAATTTATACCTGAGAATACTCTTCTAGAGAATAGAGGCTCCTAGAGTATACCTTTGTTTGTTCATTTGACCATCCAGACCGAAAAAGGGGTAAACTACCATCGGACAGACGTGCCTTCAAATTTTAGTTTGGCGAACGTGAAGGGAAACAAGATCGCTCGACAATCTTTTCATGTTTAGAGGGTCTGAGAAGGGCTTAAAATAAGACCTGTTTTTTTTTGGGAGTCTTGAGGGTGAGGTCAAAAGTGATAATGAATCATGCAAGTGAGGCTCAAACTCGTAATCAAGAAAAACTGAAAAGGACTCCTGAGCCTATAATTATTAGTGACAGCATGGACGCTAAAATGCAACCAGGATCTACCTAGGGAATCCATGTGAAGGTAGGATCTATCACTAAATTACGACACTTCTAAATCAACAATGAGGGTTTCGTGTCACAATTCAGTGGGATCGATCCTATGGCAAAGTGAAAAATACAATGAGGTGCAACAAGTGGAGGTGGAAACCTATCTTTACATGCACAAAGTTGGAAAACCAATTTTTTACCAAAAGACCTTTAAAAATGACCTAACTCTCAAAAAGTTTCCCAATACCCAAAGTAACACGTATCGTAACATCCCCCAAGAAACTCAAAAACCATACTAAACGATTTTCAAGCTAGAAAAAATGACAAAAGGGTCCAAAAAAATGCCAAAAAGGGGCCAAAAAGTCTATAAATAGAAGTTGGTAGCTCATTATCACCATTGTAAATTGAGAATTGACCAAAAACGTAAAAAACACCCATTTTCCAAAAGAGTTGATTCCGAGAGCTTCAGTGGATGAAATGAACTTCTGCTTGGACCAAGTAAGTACAT
Source organism: Picea mariana (assembly GCA_032191745.1). NCBI lineage: Eukaryota > Viridiplantae > Streptophyta > Pinopsida > Pinales > Pinaceae > Picea > Picea mariana. The sequence continues at coordinate 11,502 of JASDQU010712441.1, read as the reverse complement.
AGTAGCCCCTCCTGCATTTCAATTCTTCCTTTTTGCATTTGTTTTTGTTTTTTTGGGAGGCGCTATCCTTTAAAGAGGTTGGCCCTATGTGTACACGGGCTGTCCAAGCACAACCAGCGTGTGCACATAGGCATAAGATAATTTTCCAACATACACATGAGACTGTCACCAAGGCAGCCCGCGTACACCCTCCAATAAGTGGAAAAATTAAAAAGCAAGAGTTAACACCCCATGAATTTGTCATTTTGTAAGATGTATGTCCATTGGAGAGAGAGGGAGCATGAGGACATTGATTTTTTGGTCTCAAAAGACCCTCCTGCTGTCGCTTTTTTATCACAATGTGGGTTGTTAAAATTCTTCCAGTGTCCATTTATGAGGGCACAACCTAGGTTGATAAATGCTTTGATAGATTACTAGCATCCTGATGCTAAGGAATTTATGCTTGAGGGGAAGTCATTGACTCCAATGACTGAAGATATTTACTTCCTGACTGGTCTCTTGAGGAGAGGTGACCCAGTCAACTTGCGTACTTTTTCCCCCATGCCTCACAACATTGAGGAGTTGATTAGACTCCATTGTGAGGTAGGTACTGAGAATGTAGGTTCTTAGGTGCCTATACACAAGATCATCAACCTATCACTGAAAGTGATAGTTCTACTCATTGGGTGGATCACTGGATCCATGGATTTACATTAGGCCTCCCAGGCACACATGCATTGTGTGGTGCAATGCTTAAATGAACAGATTTTTGACTGGAGTACAACCATGCTAGATTGCATGAAGAGACAACTAACAGAGTGTCGGATATGGGAACACCAAAACTTCGGGTTCAAGACTATTTTATGTTCCTTTTTCTTCAAGAGGGTACCCTGTCTCATTCCTTGAGAGACGATACGAGGGCATGTGGCCTCTCTCCCAATGCTATGTAGATGGGCAAGGCTGTTGCCACGACAGGGGGGAGGGAGGACCATCGAGGCCTTTGATGATAAATGTTTTGACTAGTGGTCTCGACAGATTTCGGCTATAGAGGATTGCCCCTATGCTGGGATCGACTTCTCCAGGGATCCTGATATGCCCGTACCTCCCAGAGTAGAGCGAGGAGAGATAGGTATGTTTGTTTTTCAAAGTTATTTAATTTTTATTTCTTTTTATATATATCATTTTTTTTTTGTATACTAGAGTATCTAACACTTATGTATCTGTTATGTACAGATGTGGGACCAGTGCATCCAACATAATTCTAGAGGACTAGGCAACATCTTCAACCAGAGGTAGGACCAGCCATAGCCATTGGACCAACAACAACAACGGGGGGGCCTCCAGTCAGAGAGGCTGAGAGAGTATTGAGACGGGTGGAGCGGAACCTCACCACGCTCAATTGTACAATCCCTATGGCGGAGATAAAGGATATCCCACCATTGATGCAACCTCACATAGTTGGGGTGCCACAGACCTGGGTCCAGCCCTTTCGGCATTTGGAAAATTACGTAGTTCACTATGGCAGGGCCAATAGGCCCCACCCTTAGCTAGGCTAGACTACTTACGTGGCGAGGGAACCTTTTGCATATTTTTGAGGGAATAAGCCTCGTGACTCTTACTAGACATATTTTTGAGGCACTTGCGCCCACCCATGTACTCTGATATTTTCGATATATATATATATATATATATATATATATATATTTACATCTTTTAACATCTTATGGATTACATATATTTTACAAATGTATTTACATGTGCGTGTGTGTGCTTTTTCTTACATGTGTGCAATGTGCCAATCTAATACATGATTAGCTAGAGTATCTATGATTTGATTCAATCTCCTAGGAACATGAATATACGTAATGTAATCAAAGATTTGTTCTAAGAGACGTACCCTAGGGAACCAGAGTAGGATCGTAAATGTGGTAAACCCCATTTAACTGGGACACAACTAGCTGAGCGTCTAAGTAGACCTAGAGGTGAGAGATACCATGTGACAAAGCGTCATGAAGCAACTCTAAGAATGCGTTGTATTCAATGACATTTTTTGTGGTGTGACCTAAACATATACCTCCTGAAGATAGAAACTGGCCCTGAGGTGTGAAAATCACCCAAGCTGCGGAAGAAAGCCTTCGAGTGTACCAGCTATTGCCGTCCACAAACCCAACAAACACCTCTAATTCACTTGACATCTTCCATAGTGAAAAAGATGACATCAAAAAATGACACATCCATAAGACCAAAAAGACAAAAAATAAGAAGAAAATGTATAAGAACTATACATATGTACAAGAAGTCACCCAAGGCGACCCACCTACAAGTAATACCTCTTAAGGTAGAGACCATTTCTAGACTCCTCTAAAGCATTTCCCTCAAAGTCTACCAGACGATAAGCACCCTTATTTAGAACCTCCTTCACAATGAAAGGTCCAAACCACATGGGTTGGAACTTGCTTGCCCCCAGGGGATCCTTATCTTGGTCATAGAATAGGACAAGGTCACCTTCAGAGAAAATTCGAGGACGAACGAAATGATCATACTGACACTTGAAGTTTTGTTTGTGAGCCTTGTTATCCAATGTTGCATCATGACACTGCTCATCGAGCTACTCGAGATATAATAAACACTCTTCAAGTGGTGAAGTGTCTGGAAATAACTGTACGACCAAATTTAGAGATGGGATCTGACACTCTATAGGGAAGACTGCTTCCAACCAGTAAATGAGTTGAAAAGGTGAGAAACCGGTTGCAATCTTGACAGACGTTTGGTAGGCCCATAACACGGAGTACAACATCAAATGCCAATTTGATTTGGTTGAATTGATCGTTCGCTGTAGAATAGTCTTAAGGGAATTATTCACAGCTTCCACCTAACCATTCACTTGTGGGTAGTAGGGTGATGAATGTTCTTTCCTCAACCCAAGATTTGACGTTAACTCGAACATCATTTTATTCTGAAAGTGACTGCCATGGTTAGTGACAATCTCTCTCGGGACACCGAACCTTTCTATTATCTAGTTAAACAAAAAAGAGAGCTATTGTCTCACCATCATCTTTAAACATTGGCATAGACTCAACCCACTTTGTGAAGTAGTCTACTACTACGATGATATACGATGCCCCTTTGCTGAGGGGGGGTTGCATGTAGTGTAATCAATACCCCACTTGGTGAAGGTACCAACTATGATGATGGGAAACATGGGAGCAGGGTGTGCCCTCATCTTTCGAGAGAAGATTTGACACGAGTGGCACTTCTTTACCGATTCAACACAATCTTTGAGTAATGTCGGCCAAAAGTAACCGGCTCGTAGAATATTTTGGGCTGTTACCAACCCAGAAAGATGACCGCCACATGCTCTAGTGTGGCAATCGTTAAGCACGATTTTCACTTCTTCATGAGTGAGACATCGAAAAAGGATGCAATCTACACCTCGATGATACAGAGTGTCCTCGAGTATGAGATAGTTCTTGGCCTGATGGCATACATGACGATGCTCATCATGAGAAGCAAAGGTGGGGCACTTCAAATTCTGTAGATAGACTAGTATATCTCCATACCAGGGGTCCGAAGACGTGATAAAAAACATGTATCCTTTGATAGGAGACTCCTCGGGTATAACATCACCTAATTCTACCAGATGTTTCGAGATGAGTTCCGTGAATACTAATGACTTTTTGGATTTCTTCGAAACAAAATCCAAGTTGAATTCCTGGAGGATAACTATCCATCTATTGATATTTCCACTTATTACACGTTGTGACAACACGTATTGAAACGGATTCACAATGACAATGATGGTGGTCTTGTGAAATAAGATGTAATGACGGAACCACTGGACAACATGAACTACTGCCAACACAAGTTTTTCAACGTGAGAATAATTGAGTTCTAGTCCAACCAGGCCTCGACTCAAGTAATGAATTACTTATTCTTAGAGAAAATAATCCTCCTGAACCAAGACCATGCCAATGGTCAACTCTACAGTGACCAAGTACAATAATAAATATTTATTATAATTGGGTGGTCAAAGCAGAGGGGCAGATGTGAGGGCACATTTAAATGCTTTGAAAGAGCACTAAGCGGCTTCATCCCAATGAAAAGGAATGCCCTTATTCAATAAACACATGAAACCCTTTGTGATCTCGACATAGTTTGTGATGAAACTCCGTAAAAAGTTCTCTTTTCCCTATAAAATCTGAAGTTGAGGGATTGTGCACCAGGGAGGCAACTAAACTATTGCCTCAACTTTTAGAGGATCGAACATGATCCATGTTGTTGAAACTATAAAACCTAGCAGACGACCCAACGTTATGCAACAACTGCATTTGTTTGGATTCAAGCGAATCCGGTAGTAGTGACATCGCTCAAATATAAGTCAGAGGTGCATGGGATGATCAACTGTCTTACAAGAACATGATGCTAAATCATCAAGATAAGCCTTGACTACATGTTTGAGATCATGGAAAGCAAAAGACATGGCTCACTGAAAAGTAGCTCCAACATTTTTTAGACCAAAAGGCATCTTCCGATAAGCGAATGTACCCCACGGACAAATGAAAGCGATTTTGATCTGTATCTGATTGTATCCCAAAAAACCATCCATGAAATAAAAGGAGTCACAACCTGCGCACTCATCGACTATCTGGTCAATAAATGGTGTGGGGAAATTATATTTTGGATAGGCCTTGTTCAAATCATGGAAGTCCATACATACGCAAATCGTACCCTATTTTTTGTTGAATGGCATGGGATTTGACACCCATTGAGTCAATTGGATGTGTTAGATGAAACCAACTTTGAGTAGTTTCTCTACTTCAGCCTTAATAACTGCTGCTTTCCTAGGATTAACTGGATGAAGCTTCTACTGGACTGGATTGGCATCAGGATAAGTTGTGATTTCATGTTCGACAATTCTTGTATCTATGCCTAGCATTTCCTCGTAATACCTAGAAAACATGTCACAGAATTATTTAAATAAATACGTGTAGATTCGAATCTCCTCGGGGGAGCAGTCCACTCCGACGAAGATATTCTCCATGATGCCAGGGGTTGAGGAGATATCAATAGGTATCATTTTAGCGATGGTTTCCATATTTCCTTCAGCATAAACAACATGCGTAGCTAAAGGATTGATAGGACAAGCCCTATCTCCAGTCATAGTCAGAGTGAATTCACCTGCTTCAATTCTTCTTAACTCTGGGAGGAAATAAGATCTGTGATGGAGATCATCCCAGGGTTTGTTCGGACTAGTCATTGCCTCAATAATCACCTCATTTGAGGTCAAGACTAATTCTAAAGAATCAGTATCAGTGAGGTAACCTTGAGCCCAAATAGGCTCGAGAACCAAATATAGACTCCTGTGCGGGATTCAGATCAGGGTCGGTGGAACCTTGTTGGACTATAGAGTATGCAACTTCTTCCGTAGACAAAGGCATGGCCATACCATGGTGCCCTATCCCTTCCATCATGGCTGATGGGGAAGGAGGAGTCCACAGATCGTTAAAGTAAGTCGTGCGAAATGACGAGATTTGAAATATTTCTGCCCTAGGCTGGTCGAGGATAGCTGATATGTATTGGACATTGCCGATCGGAGGTGGGTAATCGAAATTAACCATCAAAAGTGGGCAAAAACCAACCCCTACATTGACAATGCTGAGCTGAGGGTTATCAATCATCAAGAATGTGGATACCCTCGATGAAGGGTTAGGATGGGATACAGATAACTGATCAATGGACACGATCAGGCCCTCGTGTGGAAACAACAAGACCCGTAAAACTATCACGACCACTTCTTGCATAGCATAGGTCCAACTCCTTCCTAACAAGAGATCGTAGTTGAGAGATGCAACAACCACTTCAACCTCAATGCACATAGTCTTCCCCCCTAATTGCACGGGGAAAGAGGGGATGATTCTATGTGGTCAGAATGCATGACTGTTGAAAGGGGTAATAAGAGTAGGTGACAGAGACAAAACGGGTTGGCCAATGGCCTTCCAACACACCAAAGACATCATGCATGTTGAGGCGCCCTCATCAACCATCGTGTGAAAAATGTTTCAAGTAAAAGTTTTCATGGTGTAAGCCACTACTATCTAAAACACCATGTGGTAAGGGATACAAGGTTGTAAGTCGGTTGTAACAAGCATGATCATTCCCATATTACAAGTCTCAGCAGATCCTATGGTAGCTAACAAAGCCTTTCTCTGGGAAGGGAAACTCTGGAGGATTTCCAAAGCCGACATTGCATAAGGGATTTAAGACAAATCCTCCACCACAGAGTAGTTCTGGTCATCCCTTGCATTTGGGTTGTGGGTGTTATCACCCTATAAGTTATAGGATCAATTGGTGACTGGGATATTATCTGTCTCTAGTGTTTTTGTTGACAAATGATATTTCATTCTGCAAATAATTTGAAAAAGAAAAGAAAAAAGAAAAAGAAAAAGAAGAGAAAAGAAAAAAAAAGAGGAAAGAAAAAGAGGGCATAAAAGAATTTCAATAAAAGCCCCATGCAATAATAGTAACTTGGTCCATACCTTTCAAGCATGGCCAAGTTATTTTTAAATTTGATGTTGATAGGGTAGTGAATGAATTTGGCTAAACAATTTAATCTTAGCCAAAGTGTCTAGGTTAGCTTAGTGAATAAATCTGGCCAGACTGTCTAATCTTGGTCAGATAGCCCCAGGGTAGAGTAATTTCTTAACCCAACAGTTTAATCTGGGTTAACTGTCATAGGAAACTAGGTTAGATATAGGCTAGTTGCTTTGTCACTTCATTTCAATAAGAACCAGCTTGATGTAAGTGGGGCACTATGTTTTAGATACTTAAAAGATCGTTTGGTCAAGCCTCATAGTGGTGTTTACTTGAAAAGCCTTGGAAAAACCCATTAAAACGCCTTTATCCTAAGTTTTTCCCAGCGCATGTGTTTTCTGCTCCCCACTTATTCTCCCTACTCATATCAACAGTCTTGATCGTGACACCCAGATCTACGGTGGACAGGTCATTCCAGACCCCCCCGACCATTCTACTTTTAACCAGGGGGGGGTCTAGAATCGATGATAACATTTGCTCGCATCTGGACAGCCCAGGATCGAGCGCTCAAATCTACGACCAGCGTTGGATTCTGGATTCCCCCATCCATTATACCTTTAATGGAGGGGGGGGGGNTTGATGTTGATAGGGTAGTGAATGAATTTGGCTAAACAATTTAATCTTAGCCAAAGTGTCTAGGTTAGCTTAGTGAATAAATCTGGCCAGACTATCTAATCTTGGTCAGATAGCCCCAGGGTAGAGTAATTTCTTAACCCAACAGTTTAATCTGGGTTAACTATCATAGGAAACTAGGTTAGATATAGGCTAGTTGCTTTGTCGCTTCATTTCAATAAGAACCAGCTTGATGTAAGTGGGGCAGCATGTTTTAGATACTTAAAAGATCGTTTGGTCAAGCCTCATGGTGGTCTTTACTTGAAAAGCCTTGGAAAAACCCATTAAAACGCCTTTATCCTAAGCTTTTCCCAGTGCATGTGTTTTCTACTCCCCACTTATGCTCCCTACACATATCAATGGTCTTGATCGTGGTGCCAAGATCTACGGTGGACAGGTCATTCCAGACCCCCCCGACCATTCTGCTTTTAACCGGGAGGAGGGGGGGGGGTCCGGAATCGATGATAACATTTGCACACATCTGGACGGCCCAGGATCGAGCGCTCAAATCTACGGCCAGCATTGGATTCCAGACCCACCATCCATTATGCCTTTAATGGAGGGGGGGGGTCCAGAATGAGTGATAAACATAGTGCAGATATCTGCGGCTCAGAAACAGGCGCGCAGATCAACAACCCAAAATGGATTTTGGACCCCCCCGGATGATCTGCTTTTAACCGAGGGGGGGGGTCCGGAATGGAATCTTTCCTCTAGAAGGTCCCTTGTTATATGTGGCGTCAATCTATTTCCCTAAGTCCCATCACCACCTGCTATCTGACTTGCCATCGTCACTTCTGGATGTCACCTTCCACTTTTTCCTGAGTTAGTCACGTCCCATAACTGCTATCAGTCCCTACCCCCCTTTCACTTGTGGTAAGCCCCTTACTATGAATTTACCTCCAATCGACAGCCGCCATGTCACCCGTCCGTATCCCTCAGTCACAGCCACCCGCCATCTCACCCTCAAAGTGATCCGTTGGCCATTTATTACTGGATAACCTATCTGTTATCCAACTGACCTATCTCCCATGCCCAACCAACCCCAGTTTAAATAAAACCACCATTATTCCTCTTACTTTCGCTATTCAACCATCGCACCAGAGAAATTCACCGCTTACTCCTCCGTTACATTCCGTTGCCCTCATCCACAATCAGTCACCCCCACTAACTTTGTGTTTATTGCAGGTACTGTTTCAGAAATGGCACCAAAGTCTAAACAAGTGGAAGGAGAGGAGAATCCGTTTCTCCCGCCTCCTATCAACCTGGACAGGATCCCACTGGTCGACAAAGACCGGTTAATCGCAGATACCAAATGCAATTTTGATTTTTCAGACCTCCAGTCGTGGCTCAGGGAAGTCTTCCTAGACCAGAGTGATGAAATTGGACTCTGGGAGTCCAATTTACCCCTCTACCTCTTCCCCCAGATCCACCATTTTCCTGAGTTTTCTCTCAAGTGTCAAGCCCATTATATCCCCGAGCAAAGAGCCATCATCTCCTCATCTGGAGAGATCCTGTTCCTCATCACACCCGAATCCATAGACGAGATGATGCAAATCCCCCAAGCCGACTCTACGTCCCCTTTCAACCTGGAAATTCTCACCGAATTATACCAGAAAATGACCTTCCCCCAAAGAGCTCAAATATTTGAGCTCTTCCTTCCCTC
>JASDQU010712440.1:36961-54538 GCA_032191745.1 Picea mariana | reverse complement strand
ATCCCAAGACATACCAAAACTAGTGTCAGTCAGACAAGTTTCAGTGATGCAATTCAAGAAATGTATTAGAAAGGGATGTCAAGTCTACGCCATCCAAGTGACGAATCTATTAGAAAAAGAAGATAATCCCAAGTTAGAGAACTTTGTTGTCCTACGTGAATTCAGAGACATGTTTGTTGATGAGATACCAGAATTACCTCCTAGGAGAGAAATAGATTTCTCCATAGACTTACTACCTGAATCAACCCCTATCTCAAAAGCACCCTACTAAATGAGTCTACCAGAACTGACAGAATTAAAAATACAATTACAGGAATTGTTGGACAAATAGTATATCAGACCAAGCGTCTCACCATGGGGAGCACCAGTCCTCTTTGTGAAAAAGAAAAATAGTACTCTAAGACTATGTATCGATTATAGACAACTAAACAAAGGGACCATTAAGAACAAATACCCCTTACCAAGGATAAATGGTGTATTCGATCAAGTTGGTGGGGCCAAGATATTCTAAAAATTGGATTTATGATCTGGTTATCATCAAGTTAGGATAAAGGACCAGGACATAAACAAAACAACTTTTCGTACAAGATATAGAAACTACAAGTTTGGAGTCATACCTTTCAGACTCACTAATGCACCAGCCACATTTATGTGCTTGATGAACAACATTTTCAGCCAGTACTTAGACAAGTTTGTAGCAGTATTTGATGACGATATTTTGGTCTATTCTAAAATGAAGGAGGAACATGATGAACACCTAAGAATAGTTCTGCAAACACTAAGGAAACACAAGATATATGCAAAATTCGAAAAATGTGACTTTTATCAAAACGAAATACAATATTTAGGACATGTCATCTCCTCGGAAGGTATTGTCGTAGACCCATAAAATATAAAATCCATTATGGAATGGCCAGTACTTAAGGATGTGGCAGATATCTGGTCATTCATGGGAATCACTGGATATTATCATAGGTTTATAGAAGGGTTCTCCAAGATAGCCTACCCTATCACATCATTACAAAAGAAAGGGACCAAGTTTAACTAGTCGCAAAAGTGTCAAGACAGTTTTAACAAGCTAAAAGAATTATTGACATCGACACCCATCTTGAAGGTAGCAGACCCAGATAAAGACTTCATAGTATGTGTTGATGCAAGTAAAGAGGGACTAGGTGGTGTTCTAACTTAGGAAGGGCATGTGATTTGTTATGAGTACCGGAAATTAAAAGAACATGAGAGAAACTATGTCATTCGTGACTTAGAATTGGCAATAGTAATACATGCCTTAAAAATGTGGCAACATTATATAATGGGCAGAAAATTCTTACTATTGATGGATAATAGCGGAGTGAAATATCTGTTTAACCAACCAGACCTTAATGCTAGACAAGCAAGGTGGCTAGCCTTCTTGAGCGAATTCGACTTCGAGGTCAGACATATCAAAGGTAAGGAAAATAAAGTAGCAGATGCTTTAAGCCACAAAATCCATGGGTTATTTGAGATAAATATCAGCAGAGCAGAAAGTGACCTGGAACAAAGAATAAAAACGACAGGTGTTAACGACGAAAATTACATGAAGATACTGGCAGAATTTCAAAACAGTATCACAAACTCAGATAAACTAGAGATAAGTATCGACAAGAAGGGAATATTAAGATTTAAAAGCAGACTTTACATACCAGATTTAGAAGAGATAAAATTAACTATTTTAGACGAAGTACATAAGAAACCATAATATGGCCATCCAGGTTACCAGAAAAAAATAACAGCACTCAGAAAACTATTTTACTGGCCTAATATGAAGGGTGAAGCAGCAGAGTACTAGACTAGGTGCCAAGATTGTCAGGAGGTTAAGGTCAAACACCAGCATCCAGCCAGCCTATTACAGCCATTACTAGTACCAGAATGGAAATGGGAGACCATATCACTGGACTTTATAATAGGTTTGCCTAAATCTCAGAAACATAATGTTTCAATCATGGTTGTAATCGATAAACTCAGTAAGTCTGCACACTTTATTCCTATAAAGTCTACTTTTAAAGAAATTAATATTGCTGAAATATTCATGAAAGAATTTTTTAGACTGCATGGTATTCCTAAAATGGTGATTTCAGATAGAGACATAAAATTCACATCCGCTTTTTGGAAGGAATTGTTTGCAAGGCTAAATACTAATTTGAATTTCAGTACGAGTTATCATTCACAAACGGATGGATATGCCGAAAGGACAAACCAAATCATAGAGGATATGCTCCATATGTATGTAATAACAAAGCCAAACAATTGGGAAGACTACCTACACATGGTACAATTTACATATAATAATGGGTACCAAACTTCAGCTAAGTTGATCCCTTTCGAAATACTGTATGGCAGAAAGTGTACAACTCCAATTAGCTGGGATAACCAAGCTGACAAACTCATGGTTGGACTAGAGATACTCCAAGAAATGGAGAACATCGTAAGAAAGGTACAACAGAAATTGGAATTTCAAGTGGGAGGCCATGTTTACTTGAAGGTCAAAGCCCGAAAAAGCTCATTTAATTTAGGGAATTGTGCCAAGATGGAACCCAGGTTTTGTGGGCTCTTCGAGATACTAGCTCGAATTGGACCCATAGCATATCAACTTGCACTCCCAGCTAATCTAAGAATTCATAACGTATTTCATGTTTCTTTGTTGAAAAAGTATATTCATGACCCTACTCATATGATTGATTGGAACTTGGTGTAGATGGAACCTGAAGGAAAGCTCCAGGTGGAACCCCTACGCATTCTAGACTATAGAGAAATAGCACTTCGGAACAGAGTCGTTGCTCGGGTAAAGGTCCAATGGAAGCACTTTAGTCCTGAAGAGGCCACTTGGGAATTGGAAGAAGATTTGCGGAAATCTCATCTAATCCTATTCCAAGAAAGGAATGAACATTAAGAAAAGTGTTTTACTGAAGGGGGAAAGGATGTGACATCCCCCCAAAATAAAATATTTTTTATTTTTGAAATGTGTTGGAAATTCATTTTCGTTTTTGGCAAATACAAATCTGGATTTTTTTTTCCATTTATGGCAATTCCAAATTTCAAATTTAATAATTGTAATTAATTATTGTGACTGTTGGGCAAAGATCTGACCTGACTCAACTAACTAGTTGACTATGACACTTGTATAAAAACATAACATTTATATATTAAATGCAGGAGGACAAATGGAACATCCATGTTAAAAATCAGCTGACCATGACTCCATGAGTGGGGGACATCTTGGAAATTCCTCTGGGCTGATTATTACAAGTGGAAAATCAGATATTTGGCCACTGAAAGCCCCTAAAAATCAGGGATTAAGAAATCTGTGAAAATCCCCAAAGGAGGGAAAAACACCTGGGAAAAAATTGATAAATAGCATATGCGAGGAGGCAGGATGGTTCCAAGTATGATGGGAAAGGATTGCGAGTCATCTTGTTGTTATGAGCACTGCTAAGCGAGTGTGACGCAAGGGGATAACTGCTGAAAATTTTGGAATATTGTTGAGGAGTCTCCAAGTTCGCCCTCATGGATTCATGGTCAGGCTAGGGGGTGAATCGGGGAAGTGAATTTGGCTGCCCTATTCTATGGTTGGGAGGAACGTGGTTGTTCCCTTTGTCTTCCCGCGGATTGGATTAAGATATGTTGATCTACCCCTCTCTATTTTGAATGGCTATGTTTGATTGATGTCATATATCTGTTGAGTGATTTTATCTTATTGCAGTAATGTAAACTATTTGAACGATCATATCTATTTGTGGTGAGGAATATATGTGAATGAAATCTGTACTTCTATGTATTTGTAATACATCTTCTGAAGTTTAGTTAATTGTTGCAGAGGATGAAGCCCTTTCGAAATTTTAATATACCTGTCGTCGCGAAAATCGTAATGGACATCCAAACTCTAGAAAATTGTTCCTCCTGTAAGTAAAATTCTATATGGATGCACCTGTAATTATATTTCTATAAGTAAGGAAGGAAAGGAGGAGATTAATGTCAATGGGGCAGATCCTTTCTATAATTAAAATACTAAGAAACCAAACTCAGATCCCTCGAAACATCATTTATAATGACCAAACTCCGATGGAATGATATTCTTATTTCATGTATTTACATAGATGCACAGATCTAGTACTGTTGACGTTTAATGCATTGATTAAAAGAGGCTCTAAGTGATTATAATAGAAATTACTTTATACAAAAAAATTGCTGTCCTATTGTACCCTTTTGTAGATTATATGCGTATAAAATCATACGTTTAGATTTTTGGAATTCTATTAGGTAAACGGATATTGAATCCTTCTACACCTATTGTTTCACAAAATGAAAGTAAGAATACCAGTACAAGGCAAAAATCTTAGAATTACGAAAATAATGTGAATTTCGGCATTCGGGACTTGCCGGTTACATTTATGCGAAGTTCCCTTGCTTTTCCAAACCCCAAAATCCCGAATCCTGAAATCTCGAAGTGTTCATCCCACATCCTTTCTTTTTTGCAATTTCGGGAATTGTTTGTGTTTGATGTTTTGGCTTTTGAAGTCACGGGATTCCGAACCCCAAAATCCTGAACTGATGGGCATTTTTTGCATTTCGAAAGTTTGTTTATGTTGATGTTTGGGCACTGAAACTCACGAAGTTCTGAACCTCGAAACCCCAAAGTACATATCTGACCTTTCCATTTTAGCATCTCAGAGGTTTGTATCTGTTGATTTTTGGGCACTTGAACTCGTGAAGTTCTGAACCTTGAAACCCCAAAGTGCTAGTACACCTTCTCTCTTTTCGCATTTCATAGGTTTGTTACATGATATGTTGGGGCACTTGAACTCGCAAAGTTCTGAACCCTGGAAACCCCGAAGTGTTGATCCCACTTTCCTTTTTTCGTGATTTCGGGAGTTGTTGCGTGTGGATATTTGTCTTCTGTACTCGCAAAATCCTGAACTCCAAAATCCCGAAATGCTGGTCACTTTTCGCGATTTCGGGAGTTGTTGTGTGTATATGTTTGGCTTCTGTACTCGCGAAATCTTGAACTCCAAAATCCCAAAATGTTGGTCACTTTTCACAATTTCAGGGGTTGTTGTGTGTTGATGTTAGGTGTTGTACTCACAAAATCCCAAACTCTGAAATCCAGAAATGTTGGTCACCTTTCTCGATTTTGGGAGTTGTAGTGTGTTGATGTTGGGCTGTTGTACTCGCGAAACCCCCGAAACCCCCAGACTGTTGGGCCCACAATCTCTCTTTATTTCGGATCTTCGACAAATAACATGGTCCGTTGTTTTGTTTGGCATTAGTAATCATGGAAACTCGATTAACCTATGTTTTTCCACAAAAACTGTAGTAACATGGTAGGAATGTTTGTTATAGGAACAACTCTAATAGTGTAATGAATGGACCAGTAAAAGAACGTTGGAGAGTCTTCATTCCAGATAAAGGTATGTAAGTAACAAACCATATTACAAGTCGTTTGTATTTCATAAATATGGTAATATTTTTTATGTAGGGATTTGGCCATAAAATCCCAAAGTTACTTGTATTGTTAAGACCGTGGTAGTGTTATAGGTACAAACAGATAGAAAAGTAATTATAAATTACAGGGTCTTAGATAAACATTTAAGTGATGAGTAAACACTTTTTATATCGTCGATTAGGAAACTTTAAGTTGAATGGTAAGGACAACCAACGATAGTAAGGATTCTAACAAACTTTTAGACTCAAGCCTTATAACAAAAAGCTTACTTGCTTGAAATCCCAAAACTTTTTATGGATAAATATACAAACAATTTTTTTTTTTGTGATAGTTTTTGAGGTACATTACATTGCCCTTCATATTAGGCTAGTAAAATAGTTTTCTAAGTGTTGTTATTGTTTTCTGGCAACCTGGATGGCCAGAATACGATTTCTTATGCACTTCATCCAAAACTGTTAATTTTAACTCTGCTAAATCTGGTATGTAAAGTTTGTTTTTAAATCATAATAGTCCCTTCCTGTCAATACTTAGATCTGGTTTATCTGAGTTTGCGGTACTTTTTTGTAATTCTTCCATCATCTTATTGTAATTTCTATCATTAATACCTGTCGTCCTTACCCTTTGTTCCAGATCACTTTCTTCCCTACTGATATTTATCTCAAATAACCCATGGACTCTTCTGCTTAATGCGTCTGCTACTTTATTTTCCTCACCCTTGATATGTCTGACCTCGAAGTCGAATTCGCTCAAGAAGTCTAACCATCTTGCTTGTCTTGCATTAATATCTGGTTGGCTAAGCAAATATTTCACCCCGCTATTATCCCTCAATAGTAGAAATTTAATGCCCATTATGTAGTGTCGCCACATTTTTAAGGTGTGTATTACTGTTGCCAATTCTAAGTCATGAGTGACATAATTTTGCTCATGTTCTTTTAATTTCTGGGAATCATAACAAATAATGTGTCTTCCCTGAATTATGACACCACCTAGTCCTTCTTTACTTGCATCAACACATATGGTGAAGTCTTTATCTGGGTCTGCTACCTTCAATATGGGTGCAGTTGTCAAGAATCCCTTCACTTTATTAAAATTTTCTTGACACTTCTCTGACCAGTTAAACTTGGTTCCTTTCTTTTGTAATGACGTGATAAGGTAGGCTATCTTGGAAAACCCTTATATAAACCAGCGGAAATATCCGATGATTCCCATGAATGACTGTATATCTGCTACATCCTTAGGTACCGGCCATTCCATAATGGATTTTGTCTTTTCTAGGTCTACGACAATGCCTTCTCCTGAAACTACATGTTCTAGATATTGTATTTCACACTTGTCAAATTTGGCATACAATTTGTGTTTCCTCAACGTTTGCAGAACTATTCTTAAGTGTTCATCATGTTCCTCCTCGATTTTTGAATAGACAAGAATATCTTCGATAAATACTACCACAAACTTGTCTAATTACTGACTGAAAATACTGTTCATTAGGCACATAAATGTGGTTGGTGCGTTAGTGAGTCCGAAAGATATGACTACGAACTCATAGTGTCCATATCTTTTCCGAAAAGTTATTTTGTTTATGTCATCATCATTTATCCTAACTTGATGATAACTGGATCGTAAATCCAACTTTGAAAATATATTGGCCCCACCTACTTGATCGAACAGATCATTTATCCTTGGTAAGGGGTATTTGTTCTTAATAGTCATTTTGTTCAGTTGTCTATAATCGATACATAGTCTTATAGTACCGTCTTTCTTTTTCATAAAGAGGACTGGTGCCCCCCAAGGTGAGACACTTGGTATGATATACTCTTTGTCCAACAATTCCTATAATTGTATTTTTAATTCTGTCAGTTCTGGTAGACTCATTTGATAAGGTGCTTTTGAGATAGGGGTTGAACCGGGTAGTAGGTCTATGGAGAAGTCTATTTTCCTTCTTGGATGTAATTCTGGTATCTCATCCACAAACATGTCTCTGAATTCATGTATGACAACAAAGTCTTCTAACTTTGGCTTATCTTCTTTTTCTAATAGATTTGTCACTTAGATGGCATAAACTTGACATCCCTTTCTAATACATTTCTTGAGTTGCATCGCTGAAACTTGTTTGACTGATACAGGTTTTGGTATGCCTTGGGTTGTTCTAACAGTGCCAAAATCATCTTTATAGCTAAGTATCTTTGTATAACAGTCTAGTACTACTTTTTGTTGTTCCAACCAATCCATCTCAATAATCATATCGTAAGATCCTAGTGGTAGGATATTCAAATTTGTTCTTATATTTTGACCATCTAAGTTGAACTCAAAATCTGAAACAAAGTCAACTACTTTCCTTTTAGTACCAGTTGCTAATTGTACAAGCCATGATTTTGCGTGCTTCAGTTTCTTAAGTTTATTTGACTCTACCACATCAGGAGTAATATAACTTAACGTAGCTCCAGGGTCAACTAAAATAGAAATTTGAGTGTTCTTGATTTTACCTTCGATTTCTACCATCGATGGCTGGTGGTTAGCTTGTCGATCATCTATGGCAGCATTTATCCGATGTAGACTTCTGCCCATGTCTCCCACCATCAAGGCTTCCTGCAAATTATGAACAATAGTTCTATTTGCTGAAATCAAATGTGGATAGTTCCTCCTTATATGAGGCTCTCCACATTCCCAACACTTTAATGGCTTGCGGGAGCTGTCCCCAAACTTCTTCGTTCCTAGGTTTACCACTGCCTTGCGTATTCGGATGATTGGAGTGAAAATCCTTTCTCAGAAAACTTTTTGTTGCATTCCGATAAGGAGCTGGCTGGTACCCCTTCTTCTGCTGGTTCATTTGATCTTATTTCTTATCCTTCCATGCTTTGGGAAACTCTACCCACTGTTTATACTGGTCATAGCACATTCGTGCTTTCCTGAATACTTCACTCAAGGATTTGGGGTTGTCAAACTCAATTCTGTCCCTGTAGGACTGTGGTAGACACCTTAAGAATCGCTAGATTTGTACCTTATTCTCCCAGATGTACGGTACAAACCTTCGTAGTTCCAGAAGTTTATTTATAAGGTCCTCCATCGTCATCTGTCCAAGTCATAACTCATAAAATTCTTTCATCTTCTTTTCATAATAGCTTTCAGAAAGGTATTGTTTCTTAAAATACTTCTTAAAGTCAGACCATTCCAATTGTTTCTCCTATAGGCCCTTGGCCAATTTCAGGTGTTGCCACCAAATGTTGGCCTTCCCTTTCATATTGTAGATGGCCATTCTGACCTTGATGTTGTTGGAATAGTTGTAGATCTGGAAGTATTTTTTTGATGTCCAACAACCATGCCTCAACTTCTTCCCCTGTCCTAGATTCTCCATCAAAGGTAGCCGGTTTAATCTTTTTAAATTCTCCTTCAAGGTGGTCTACTTGTTTTCTTTTTCTGTCTGGTTTAGTTTTGTCTTTAGCTAAAGGTGTTCCTTCAGATGAACTGTCTCCTTTTTCTGTTTCCGACAGAGAGTTCTTGTAGGCCCTTTTGTTGATCTCTTCGTCATGGTTATCGTCTTTTTGGCTTTTCTTAGTCACTATACTTCACAGCAAGACTTCATTTATCTCTTGTTGTTCCTGCCGTTCTTTCTTCAATTTTTCATTGTCGGCTTTGAAAATTTGCAGTTCGACAATAAGATTCCTCATTGTTTCCAACACCTTCATGGGTGAGCTTCCATAACTGTTCTACCTTGGATCTCTAGGAGGTCCTCGCTGCGGATTTCCTTCCATCCTGATTTCCACACCCTCCTGAGCTACCATAATTAACAAAAAATAGAAATGGATTTTTGTTTGTAATCATAAGATTTATTAGTTTTATATAAATCAAAATATATACCAAGCAACTAATGTGACCCTGTTCAGGCCTAGGGCTGTAACATTTTGCTCTAATACCATATGTAATGTACCCCAATTTACCCAAAATAAAATATATATATATTTTATTAGTATGTTTGGGAAACATTACTTCTCCTAATCTTCAAACAATGAAGTTATTAACGACAATTGAACTACTATGAACCTCCTTATCCTATTTAATAACTGGCTTTGGCATCACCTTCCATCTTATTAATAGACACAATATAATTATATCTATACATTTATGGCATATAAAGGACTTTTAGTCCTATAAACAATTTAACCCTCACCCCTATGTATGGTCGCTTACTTGAATATGAACAATTTACTTTTATAAAAGGACAAACTCAAGGGTTAAGGGTCACATCTTGTAAGCATTTAAAGGTACTTAACTTTCGACTCACTCTAATCCTAACTGACCCTCCCCATAGTCCAACTGAAGGGCTAAGGAACTAAATCATCTTAACTGAACAATGAGCGAGTCGTGATAATGCATTAACTCGACAAGAAGTCCAATGGTTTTTCTGTCAGTCAGACTTAATAACCTGTTGTCCAGTCTATTAATGGAGGCCCTGTGAGTTTGCATTCCGAGGCCACCACTCACCCTGTATTCAATACACTTATGCCACCTCTGTTATGTCACATGGTTAGATAGCGCCTTCATACTCCTACTATTAGTCTGTGTAGTAATGGTTAATACTCCATTGGGGTTCTCCCGCCTAGAGTTTAGGGTTTTGTTTCTTACTTACACATTCCTCCTCTGCGATGGTAGTCAACACTCTAGAGGTTTTCCCCTGGTGATATATGCAAGAGCTACCCATCTTCATGGTAAGTTACGATACTCTAATCATTGTTTGTGATGAGTAAGAAAAGTTGAGAGGGATGTTGGTCATTCCAGTATTTGTTATTTCTTACAGATTATTTGTAAACAATGTCTTTCCTTCAAAGATTTGGCTCTGTGGAAAGTCTCCTTTAGTCATGGGGAAATTTGCAATTTCAGTATACTGGACTGCTCCTTAATTAGGTTTTTCAATGCGTAGTTATGAGAGAGAGAGGATTATTATTATTATCCGGGGTTTGGAATTCCCCTCGGAATTTCCTCTGCTACCCCAAGTGTAAATGTCAGGGTATAGGTACTGATTCTATAATTTAAAGCAGGATACCTCGATTGTAAATTCTTTAGAATGCTTCTTGTGTATTACCTATTCGGAGCTTCTTACTTCTTAAGTTGCCTGCATTTTATTTCCATTCGGATATAGATTAGACGTTTGTATCTCAGGTACTGTCGCACATTAAGTTCCTGTCTGGAGTACTAATCAAAACTTTATAGCCCTTAAAACGCTTTTGTAAGTCCCTAACAGGTTCTAGAGCTTCATTGTGTATTCGTTTTTCTTTTAGGTCAAAGTTATAGAAAGTTATAGTACCCATGGAGACATTTTTGCTTGTTTCGTATGAAGGTCTATGAATTCAAAGCGTTCTTATAGATATTTCTTGGTTGAAGCATTAATTTTCTTTAATATTGAAACTATCATTCTTATTCTTTAAAGGATTTGGAACTGAGATCTCATGATGGGGCTCTGTGTTTACGAGGGTACCCATCAGAAATCCCTGGACCATCCCCCCCTCGACCTAGGACGCTTATATGACCAAATATGACAAAGGAAAATACTCCAGTTCTCCCACTGTGAGTTGAGTATCACATTTCATAAACCTCTTCCTATCATTCATTATTCTATTAAAGCTTCTATCCATTCTTCTTTTATTATACAATACTAATGTAACTTGAAAAAAATTCCTTGCAGGGACTTCAACCATGCATAGATTCGGGCGCAAACTCCTGGTCAAAAGCTCAAAAGGTATTTAGGTTTTAATTTGTTACTCTTAAAGACTACCCTAGGTGTTTTTCTTCCTTTTTCCGATATAATTTTAAGTCGAAAGGGTGAGCATCGTGAAGAGAAGAGTCTATTCAAGGGATAGCTCGGCCTTGTATCTCTATATTTTAAGTTCAAAGGTCATAAGGGATTTTTACCTTATTAATGTATATCTGGCTAAATTCACATGTGGTTAACTTTTGTATGTTGAGTATTCGATTTTAGGGCAATACGGACAGTGACCTCTGTCGAGCAATTTGGTCTCTTAATGAACAATTCTAGAAAAAAATATCATCATAATTCTAAGGATAGTTATTTCGTATTGATTTTTCTTCTTGGATCTTATGGAAACGAATTTCATCGATTTTCTAGTTTTAATCCTCTACCCTTTACTCTTTCACACTGTGTTGCGAGTTGTATTTTATTGTCTATTATATTTATAGTCTGAATTACAATCGTGCAATGTAAGGAAAGGAACTTATGTTTTCTTTTAAGGGATTTATATATGGACCAAAAACAGACTCCTCAAAAAAGAGAGAAACCCGTATATTAGACCTTTGTATAGATCTGAACATATATATCGATATTCTATGTATAGATATGTTACTCTATATGATTGTTCAATACTGTATGCTTATATTGATATTCCAAACTTGTCTCAGCCTACTTCGATAAATGGTGAGGACTATGACTCTGTATAATTATTCTTATTAGGTTATGATGTATAGATAACCTCTGGTCTATACTTATATATACAAACAAAATTTTATACATTTCAAACTAGATCTGGAAGGAATTTTTTTTTAAATGCAGTAAGTCTATACAAATTGTTTTCTTCACTGTTTATGTATCCAAGTATTAAAACTGTAGCAACAATTTTTGTGGTATAGCTGCATACTTCCGTAATTGACTTTATGTAGTAAGTATGATGAGATTATCCGAAAATTCTTCAATGGTACAACGAGGATGCTATATAATCTATGGTAGTGCTCTGTCAGAGGAAAAACGTATAGGTATATTCAATTATTTCCATATAGTTCCTGCTATTCTTTAACTCCCTTATTATCATAGTTGATTTCTGGTTGGAATAATTTGTTTGTCTATATACTATGTCAACATATTTCTGTATAATTGATTTTTGGTTACAGTCATTTAATTTTCATTTAATCAATAAAGCCTGTGAAAAGTACCAACTGCAATCGGATCTATATGACTATATATATATTTATGGAAATATAAATGTGATATATACACAGACTTGTTCAAATCCAATCATACATAGATGGTTCCGCCTAGAAATTTAAGAACAAGAATAAACATACACCTGTAGATAGAGTCTGTTTTAGATTCATTTAAGCATAGATAATTTTGCCTAGAAATTTAATTACAGGAGAAACATTTCCAGAATTTTGCCATATGTTATAAACTTTACACAAACGACTAGATTTCATTCTTGAAATATTTCACATTAGCATAACCAGATGCATTACATCGGATATATATATAATCATTCAAATGGAGAGAGGAAAGATTAACATATCTGAACCAGTTCGCAGGGAGACAAAGGGAACAACCACGTTCCTCCCAACCATAGAATAGGGCAGACAAAATCACTTGCCTGATTCGCCCCCTAGCATGACCATAAATCCATGAGGGTGAACTTGAAAATCTCCTCTTCAGCAGTGTCCTTCAATTCCAACCAATTCCTCTTGCCTCACACTCACATAGTGTTCATAGCAACAAGGAAAAAAAATCAATAGTCTCCTTTCCCAACATACTTGGCAGTGTCCTTCCTCCTCACATATGTTATTTATCAATTTGCCTAGGTCTTCTTTCCCTCCCTTGGGAATTTTCACAGATTTATAAATCCCTTATTTTCAGGGGCTGCCAATGGCCAAATCACTGATTTTGCACTTGTAAAAATAAGCCTAGAGGTAGTTCCAACATGTTCCCCACTCATGGAGTCATGGTCAGCTAAATTTAACATGGTTGTTCCATTTTTCCTCCTGTAATCAATATAAAATATTATGTTTTCATACAAGTGTCATAGTCAAATAGTTAGCTGGGTCAAATCAGGTCTCTGCCCAACAGTCATAATAATTAATTACAATTATCAAATTCAAATTTCGGAATTGCCATAAATGGAAAAAAATTTCCAAATTCAAATTTACTAAAAACAGAATATATTTTCAGCAAATTTAAATTTCAAAAATATTTTATTTTTTAGGGGATGTCGCAAGCTACTACAATTGGTGAAATCGGAAGGAGTACCCCAGAGATCAGTTCATAGTTGGAGAACAAAGAAACAAATCATCAAGTTTCCATGGTGGAAGTAGAAGGTATGTTGAATAATCAATTAATTTCCATTTTGATTGATCCAGGTGCTAGTCCGAGTTATATTTCAACTAATATGATACAAATTTGTAAATTAAAGAAACAAAATTTTTGAAAGGCATGGCTAGTACAACTTGTTGCATGAACAAAAATTAAGGTTACAAATCTTGTGAAAGGTTGTGAAATTATCATGAATGACTTTAACACTTAATAATATTTGGATGTTTTGCAACTAGGATCATATGATGTATTAATTGGAATGGACTGGTTGGAAAAATATAATGTAATTCTAAATTGTTATGACACGACATTTACTTAAATATAGATGAGAATGATAACATCCCTAAAATTAAATGGATGACAAGAACTATAAGTATTCGGAATATTTAGGAATATCTCATCCTTACTGATTAAAAGATGTGTTCGTAAGGGATGCAAAGTATTTTTTGTTCATGTAATAGATAATGAAAAATAAAAAATTAATAAAGATATAGCATATTTCCCTATATCGCAAGAATTTCAAGATGTATTCCCATAAATTCATGGATTAAGTCCTAAGAGAGAAACATATTTCTCTATAGACTTACCACCCGGAGGGCTACCAATTTCAAGGGCTCCATATCAGATGGATATTTTAGAAATTAATGAACTAAAATATCAAATTTAATAGTTATTAGATAAAAAATGTATTTGCCCAAGTGTATCTCCATGGGGAGCGCAAATACTATTTGTCAGAAATAATTATGGAACCTTATGACTATGTATAGACTATACACAACTTAATAAAATGACAATTAAAAACATATATCCTTTAACCTTGCATATATTATCTAATTGATGAAGTACATGGGGAAATGATATTTTCAAAAATCGATTTGCACACAAGATATCATCAAGTAAGAATTAAAGATGAAGATATATACAAAACAACTTTTAGGACAAGATATGCAAATTATGAGTTCGTAGTAATACCCTTTGGGTTAACAAATTCCCCAGCCTCATTCACCTATCTAATGAATAGTATCCTAAGTAAATACTTAGATAAATTTGTGATCGCCTTCATAGATGATATACTAATCTAATCAAAGAACAAAGAGGAGCATGAAGACCATTTAAGAATAGTTTTACAGATCCTGAGAGAGAAGAATTTGTATGCTAAACCTAGTAAATGTGATTTTTATAAATAAATATAAGATATGTACACATGCGTGAGGAGGCATGACGTTGCTTAGAATGTAGAAGAAAGGAAGTAACTGATTAAAATATTTTTTTTCTATAGAGAATGGGGGAGAAGGATTTGTTGTGTCAGAAATACATGTGTTATAGAAATGTAAAGAATGAAAGGACTGTTGAACCATGAAGCTTAGTTCTCCCTTATGGATTCATGATCAGGTTTGGGGGTTATTAGATCAAGTGATTTGGATGATCCATTATACGGCTGGGTGAAACTTGGTTGCTCCTTTTGTGTTCCTAGTTATTATTTACGTTTTTTTTTAAATATATAATGACTAATTTATTGTTATTTATGGAGTTGAATTGTATATAATTGATTCGATATAGCTAAATGTTCAAATATATTCATTATAGGGTAGTTGATTCTAAGTTGTTGCATACAAATACTAGTTTATGCATAAAGATAGATATTTCTATATAGGAATAGATCTAATTTTTTTAGATCAATATAATCTATGATATGCATGACTTTACATCTAAGCTATGTAAAACAATTCTTACAGGTCTATCCAAACTAAATTGCAGACACATAGAGAAGGGTATTGCCTTTAGAAATTGAGTATATATATATATATATATATATATAGAAAAAAATGGAGTCCAAAAATATTTGAAATGTCTAAATCACGTCTAAATATTAAAAATCCTTCAGAGTTTAATTACAGTAATATAAATCAATTGTTGAAAAATATTAATATGATGAGTTTTACTATTTTGTCCCATTCACTATTCAGCAAGGAACCCAAATAACTTTCTCAGCCTTCCATCTCCCATTGTTTGTGATTAAAGAGGGTCTAACATGTCAGAATGATCATGAGAACAATCTTTTAATATCACATCCACTAAGTCAAAAACAAATATAATTAGAAATGTTAAACTAAATAAGGGATTTATTACTTAGACCTATAGTATTTACGTGGATCCAATACACAGATGAGGAGATTGACCCTCGAAGAGATTGATACCTTGAGTATGGAGAAGGTGAATACGAATGTCCTGATGGGTTCCTCACACAAAGAAAGGACCCATCATTAGCAGTGTATATATAGAATTCATGCAGAGAATATATTCTTACAAATTTAAAGAAATATAAATTTATCTAAACACTAACTACACAGTGAATAATTCGATGGTGAAATAATATAATTCACAAAAAAATAAATTGATAATGAAAATAGTTTTAATGGATTGGTTTTACACTTAGTAAGTGTTATGAGTAGTAGTATTTCAGGTATAAATCGATGTAATTTATGGAGTAAGTAACTTTTTGGGAGAAATAGAAGAGAAATACCCTCAAACTATAGAGAGGAGACTACAACTTGTTTGTTTTAACTTGAAACTAATAGAGATAACATTATTTCACTTGTGCATGTGTATAGTTGTTTTATGTTTTATTGAATGAGTTTTTTAATTTGGTTTAAGTTTGAATTTTTTATCTTCTGGTAGTCTTCGTGCAAGGAGTGCACACTTCCAACGCAAGGTGTGTGGAGCATAATCATTTTATAGGTTCAGAAGCTCAGGAGGGACAATGGAACTATGCACAAAGTGAGCGCAAGGAGTGTGCAGGAAAATTTTAAAAATTCCAAAGCTAAGGAGAATTAGCGCAAGTAGTGTGCGGGCCCACAAAATTATAAGGGTCAAAGCTCAAGAGAGACATGCAAGTGAGTGCCAAGTTTCATTTCATCAAGTGGACGAAGCTAAGGAGAAATAGTGTGTGCAAATTTCCAGGAGGGGACTCAAGGAGTATAAAACTCGTTTTCTTAAGAACATGTGAACGAGATGTGCTCGTGAGGAGTAGGATTCCCTCTTAATTATTTGATTAATTAGAAGAGCGCTTTTGTTAAGCCATGATTCCTTCATAATTCGTTACTTTAGCGATTTGGGGACAATTAACTGTGGTTGAGAGGCATGAAGGCCTGAATCCCTGAATCCCAGAGTTAAATCTCATTCATATATCTACTGAAGAATCAACCATAGATCCTTGAGCCTTTCAAAAATTTTGAGGTTTGACCATTCAAGAATTAGTCGTGGTTGTTTGAAGTGAATGAAACTTGGAGCAGTGGACTTCCAAAGTGATTGTAAATTGTTTATTATAGAAAAGTGAGATTCATTACATCCCCAAGACATCCGATGATTTGACACTCCCGGTGATTTGGTCATTATTGTTTGGAGTGGAAAATCCCCTAAAGCCCAGAGCCCTGAAGCCATTTACAACCATAGATCAAGCAAGGGAGGTGGATAAATGTCCACCATCCAATTGAGTCTTGTCAGCAATGTTGATGAAGTGGTAGGATAGGCTAAGGACCTACACCAAATGCTAAAGTCACTTTATGACAGGATTCAGCTGGTAAAGACTCTAGCACATTTAAGAATATATTTTTTTGGATTTAATTCTCCCGGAGTTCCTCAGTTTTGCAGTGCCTTCCATATGAATGCATGGGTTTATCTTGTAGTAACATGTACAAATTCATAGAAGGAAAATGACCCTCGTGAAAAATAAATTTTGTGCAATGTGTGGTGAAGGGCATGTTGTACAGAGTTCAAGGGTTCTACAAGGACCCATGAGCCATTTCGAATCTTGACAAATTTGATCCTAGATCGGGAGGTCGCAACAACTCATAGGGGTTTGTGTCATATGTCAACTCAAGAATGTAAGTTAAAACTTACATGTACATAGCATAAGTTAAACAAAATGGTTATCTCTAAATAAAAGATAAGTGGGATTATAATAACTTAGGAGTTACCTAGATTCAGGTTTATCTGAATAACTCCAAAGGAAAAAGAAAAT